>PVKA01025796.1:0-32534 GCA_004027165.1 Ctenomys sociabilis
ATGTTTTTTTTTTTTTTAATGGTGGAAAGAATACCAGGGAATCATGACAGCATGAGCCAAATATGGCATCTCTGGGAGCCCACAGTGGGCTGCAGATCCACAGTCTTAACCACATAAACTAAAGCTACTGCTCACTTATAAACCCAGCAAGGCTGCCTCCAAGTGGGAGGCTGCAGGGGTCTGAGCCCCAGCTCTTTGCAGTCCCTGTACACCACTCGCACACAACACATGCTGCCCCTCTGCTGGACCAGAGCCATCACCCTGGGGACAGGCCTTCCAGCTGTCAGCGAAGGCTGTCACTGGCACAGAGAACCTAGCATGGCCTGCTGCCCACTGACTGACAATGCCTCTGTCAGCAGGCTGCCAGTGACCTCCTACCACACCATCATCATTCGCATTGATCAATAATCACTTTAATTGATCGATTTGTTTTAATCGATCAATTAAACACAGGGGGGAGCTAAAAAAATTATAAAAACAAAATACATTGATGGAGTTCCTTAGCTCACAAAAAAGTAATAGTAATAACAATGCTAATAACAACAACAAAATAAGTAAGCCTAACTGCATCATTGTAGATTCATAAATTATGAAATTATTTTATTTCTCTTTTCAAAAAGGTCTCATGGATGAATAACCTCTATCTGCACAGAGCTGATGCTTGATGGGAGATTTGGACCTACAACTATACGGTGTTAGGTAAATATTACATGTGGTCACTTCTGCAGTGTTCCGTCTCACGTGGGGAAGTCTTCCGGGCAGCTATTCCTAGGGGCATCCCCCCATCCAGAACCACTCTTCTCCTCGCCCTCACTTTAGGCAATGCTGCACCATCTCTCCATCTGTCCCTTGCACACTGAGTCCTCCACAGGGCCTCAGTACGGCCTGTCTCCTGTACAGGGAACACTCGTCTTTCAGATTTTCTCACAGTTACCACTTTTGGACTCAACACATATGTCCTGTCCTCCAAAGGGCAGGGTGACAGAGTATATCTGACTAGTCCATCACTTGTGTAATTTGGTATTTTTCCCACAATATTGACCATTAGGATTCATTTTATCTCTATCATCTGGCTTCTCCCACTACAAAGGAAGAGGTGAAAAGCCTGGTAAATGTTTAATTTTAAAAAATTATGGGCTGGGGAGATGGCTTAGTAGAATAAGCACTTGCCTGGGAAGCGCAAAGGACTGAGTTCAATCACCAGTTCTGAAAAAAAAATATATTACAACAAAAGGCAGACTGCCATTACCATTAATCACCCTCAAAATACCTCCCTTCGCTTTAGAAACACTTAGCCCATTATTCTTGCCCCTTTCTGAAGCAGTCCTGGAGGTCCTCTGTCACAAGTGTCTCTAGCTGCACTGTCATGGCTGCCTCAGTGTTCTGAATCCATTCATAGTGTTTACCTTTCATGTTCCTTCTGCCTCTGGAGATGAACCAGAAGTCACACAGTGCCACAAGCAGCAAGTATGGGCCACGAGGATCTGTTCTAATGGCTTTCGAGTCTGCCTTGTCATTGGACAGCACTCAGCAGCAGTACTCTTTTAAAGGCATCCATGAAAGAGAATGTCCAAAATTGCTTCAGCAAATAGCAAGAAGAAATCCAGGTGTGGGATGCATACCAGTAACCCTGTATTCAGGAGGCTGGGGTAGGAAGATCACTATGAGTTCATGGAAAGTCTGGCTACATAATAAGTTCAAGGCCAGCCTGGATTACAAAATGAGACCGTCTGTTAAACACAAGGAGATCAGAAATATTTGGAGCTGTTCCTGGATCTTCCACTTGGTACTGCTGATCTTCAGGCCTGTTTTTTTTGTGAGTACCATGCTGGTTTTATCACAGTAGCTCTGTAGTATAATTTCAAGGCAAGAATTGAAATGGCCCCTGTTTTGCCCTTGTTACCCAGAATTGTTTATGTTATTCTACTCCCAAAAGGGTCCAAATAAATTTTAGGAATATTTCTCTAGCTTGATAAGTATGCTAATGATATTTTGATTAACTGTTCATTAAATCTGTATAACAACTTCGGGAGTGTGTCCTTTTTCATAATGGTGGCTCTTCCTACCCAAGAGCAAAGGCCATTGTTCCATTTTCTGATATTCTCCATCATCTCCTTTTCAGAACACTATAGCTTTCAACATAGAGGACTTTCACTCCCATTTGTTTTCAAGATAATTAAATCGTTTATTGATTACACATAATAATGGATGATACACAGCTTCAGTCTCATCTATCATTGTATCTCGTACCATTATTCAACTTAGGATGTGCCAACAATCACTTTTATAACTGTTTGCTTGGGTGACCTTTTCAATGGTCAGATTCAGAGGTCACAACAGTAACTGTCAGTGCAGCTACACCAAGGTTTCTGAAGACAATGACTTCTTTAACCAAGCAATTTAAAGAAATTTTAAATGGAACCTGGCACCACCCTGAAGGAATTCTAACTTCACACTGTTAGGGATGTTAACCAAGATGGCTTCAGAGTAGACTAACTTTACACAGCACATTTTAAAAAAGACACATTTATTCAGCATCATGATCAGACTATTACATTTAGCAATCAACAGCATGGGTGCAAAAAAAAGTCTACATTAAAACCCTATGTTGGAATGCTTTACACTTTCCACAGAACAGAAGCTAAAATAACCTGTTATACAATTACTCACCAATACAGTCCTCAAGATTTTTGCTCGTATGCATGAGTATTGTCTAAAATACGGTTTCTTTGTAGCAGCCAGGCCCTGCCACCACTGTGCTTGGCTGAGTTCACAAATCTGTTGTAACCTGTAGCTTCCCTGTCACTTCTCTGGCTCTCCTCTCCTGCTATGCTTTGTTTCCTACAAGTGTTTAAAACCTTCTGCCACTGTCATGGCTACCGCTGATGCTGGAGCCACCTTGATTTCATGGTTTGGTAAAATATTGGCTTCCACCACCATAGGGCCCAGAGCTTCTGCCTCCAAAGTTTCCTCCCTTCATTGGTCCAAAATTTGAAGACTGACTGCTGTAATTGCCAAATTCGTTACAGCTTCCACCACCTCCATAACTGCTTCCATCATTACCAAATCCATTGTAGCCATCTCCACTGCCACCATATCCACCCCCACCACAGCTGCCACCAAAGCCACCTCAACCACTGAAGTTTCCTTGAAGTTTTCCTTGAAGTTTCCAAGGACTGCCACCAAAACCACCTCCATGACCACCACCAAAATTTCCAGGACCACTTCGACCACTTTGGCTAGATGAAGCACTAGCCATCTCCTGCTTGAACAGGGCTTTCCTCACTTCACAGTTGTGGTCATTCACAGTGTGGTGTTTTTGAATGACAATCATATCCACAGAATCATGGTCATCAAAGGTTACAAAAGCAAAGCCCCTCTTTTTTCCACTGCCTCAGTCAGTCATAATTTCAATCACTTCGATTTTTCCATATTGCTCAAAATAATCTCGTAGGTGATGTTCTTCAGTATCTTCTTTAATGCCACCAACAAAGATCTTCTTCACCATTAAGTGAGCACCTGGTCTTTGAGAATCTTCACTTTAGACAGCTCTCCAGTTCTACAACTCTTCTGTTCACTTTGTGGGGCCTTGCATTCATGGCTGCACCCACCTCCTGCACAGTGGCATAGGTAACAAACCCAAAGCCCCTGGAATGCTTTGTGTTCAGGTCTCTCATTGCCATGCAGTTTGTGAGTGTCCCCCATTGCCCAGAAGGGCTCCTCAGACTCTCATCAGTTGTTTCAAAGCTCAGCCCTCTGATGAAGAGCCTCCATAGCTGCTCAGGCTCCTTGGGAGACTATGACTTACACATGACGACAATCAGAAGAGAGACTGACGATGCTTCCTCCGCGGTGTCCACCAGCAGAAAGGAATCAGCTGCTCTTTCATTCCCTTTGTTACTGAGTCCTACGTACTTCACTTTTGGTGGGAACTATAATGAAACACATGCTCTCTCTAATTCCCCTCAGTGAGTTTGCAATTTGTGTAGAGGAATGTGTTGTCTTTATATCCATGTACACGACTGAATTTAGTTATTAAATCTAGAGATCTCTGGGTGCATTTGAGGGGGGTCTTCTATATACAGTATCATGCCATCCACAAACAACTTCTTCCTTTCTTATCTTCATTCTTTTTATTTCTTTCTCTTCTCTACATGGTTTGGCTAATGCTTCTAGGATTATATTGGATAGAAGTGGTAACAGTGGACAACCTTGTCTGGTTCCAGATAAACCTTTCATTGGAAGAATGATACCTCTTTAATAAAAGGTGCTAAAAATACAGGCTTTCCACATGCCAAAATGAGATCCATGTTTTTCACCATGCATTAAACTAAAATCAAATGGATAAAAACTCTAAATATTAAAACAGAAATACTAAATCTACTAAAAGATAAAATAGGCAGAACCCTTGAAGAGAGAGGTGGAGGAAAAGAATTCATGAACAAAATCCTGATGCAGTAGGAACATCGCAAAGAATCAACAACTGGGATCTCATCTTATTAGAACTTTCTGCACAAAAAAGGACTCTCACACAGAGTGAAAAGACAATCCATAGAGAAGGAAAAATTCTTAGCTCTTCCTCAGACAAAGGACTAATATCTATATCACATGAAAAACTGAAAAAAATCAGACTTCCTCAAATTTAAAGATTCAATCCAAAAATGGGCATCTAAATGAATGTACACTTAGAAATACAAATGGCAAGTAAATATACAAAAAAAAAAAAAAAAAAAGGACAGCATCACTGATCATTAGGGAATGTAGCTCAGCGGCACAAGCACCTGCCTAACAAGTGCAAGGTACTGAATTTGATTCCCAGTATCAAAAAGAAAAGAAAAGAATGCTGAGATTCTATGTCCTCTAGACATAAGGCTAGGTAGAAGGGCTATTATCAAGAAATCAACCAATAACAAGTGCTGGAGAGGCTATGGTGGAAAAGGGACCATTCTTTGCTGTTGGTGAGAGTGCAGACTGGAGAAAACACTGGAAATCAGTGTGGAGCTACCTCAGAACACCAAGACAGAGGTCCCATTTGACCATCTATTCCCTTTCTCGGTATCTTCCCAAAAGACTTAAAATCATCAGGCTGGCCAAAAAGTTCAGCAGATTAAAGCACCTGTTTAAGCAGACTAAGGGGCTGGGAGTCCGATCCCCAGGCCTGCAGTGCCAGCCCTGAGATGGTGATTGAGACAGGCACTGGGCATGGTGGTGCATGCCTGTAATCCCCAGACTTGAGAGGCTGTAAACAAGAGAATAACTAGGAGTCTAACCTATACAGTGAGACCCTGTACACCCTGTCCTAAATACAAAAAAAAAAAAAAAAAAAAAAAGAATTAAAAGCACCAAACCAGCATGTTATATGCATATCAAAATGCCCGTCAACTGACAATTGGATACAAAAGATATGGTTCTTTTGTTTTACACAGTAAACTACTACTCAGCCATAAAGAAGGATAAACTTGAGACATTTTTAGCTAAATGGATTTCCCTTGGGACCATCTTCTTAAGTGAAATCAATTGGACAAACCTGTAGGCAGCCCAGCTCTCTCCGGTGTGAGAAGCTGAAAGTGTAAAGAAGAACCAGAAGGTATCCTAGATATTGTGAAGTGGGAAGAAACTGTTCAGAAAGAAAGAGGGGCTGGGGGTTAAGAAAAAATATGAAAACCAGAAAAAAATGAAACCAACACTGTTTAAATGGGACTGGAAATGGAGTTGGAGGGAGAGTAGACTGACTGGGGTACAGGGAGCTATGAATCTCCCTATTAGGAATGTGCCCATTATGCATATCTAAATTTGACCCATAAACTTAATTTTTTAATAAAAAAAGAATGAGACCTAGTCTCAAGGAAAAACAAGAAGGAAAGAAAATGACACGCAAAATGTTAAGCCACTTTAAGGGAACTAATGGCAATGCCTCCTTTAGCATCATCGTTTGTATTTAAGTATTCACTGTATGTTTTGACCTCCCCTCATAAGCTTCCTGAGGACCCCTTGCACATTCTCTTCTAAGTTAAAAATCCACCCTTACTCTTAGCCTGCAGGAGTCTATCTGAGCTGAATTCGTGTTTGATGAAAACCCAGTGAATTTCACCATGACAGATGAGAAAGCTGAGGTAAAAGCAGGCTACTGCCCAGTCGCCAGAGTGCGCCCTTCATGACTTCTGTCACTGGGCCATTCTCATCTGTGTCCTGAGGGCCGGGGCCACATCCTTCCCCGATCACAGCAGGACAGGGATTTCATCTGTCTTCCAGCGGTGACAGCACCCATCTCTGCACATGTTTCTCCTTGGAACCAGCTGAGGGAATAAACACTACACAGAAATGCAAGTGCTTCACAACCACTAATTCTAAAGGACATTCAAGACAGTTTTTAAAATTCTCTAGGAATATTCCATTGAGCTTAAATGATTTTATGCACAGATATTAATGAAACTGTGACTTTTACACTAAAAAACTAAAGGTTAATGGCTGCATTTGCTGTTTTTCCATTTCTCAAATACTAGGCAATCCAAAATCTAATATGCATACATACAAGCAGGAGCAATTTGCCCAAAACATTATATTCTATTGCTATGATACCTTTGTCTTCAATTAAGCTCAAGAGTCATCTGAACAGCTTCATCCTTCCAACAAAGAGTTAAATTTTACTTAATTAGGGTTTTCCTGAAAAGCTCTTCATCTTCTTGACGCAGCTCTTTCCATTCATTTCCACTTCTGCCTCAAAATTACTACTTCCCAATTCACACCGCAGCCTTTATCTTCATCTATGCCCTTTAAACTTTCCCTTCAAGCTAAGTACAAGAGAAAATGATAGAAACCCAGAATCCCGAGGTCTCATCTGGTGGAAGCATTTTTCACTGGTGCTCATTTTCAGTTTGTAACTGTTAACCAATTTCAACAGGAAGATCCCATTCAGAGGCATTCCATTTACTGAACAAAAAATAAAAAAATAAAAATATATACATATATATATGTGTGTGTGTGTGTGTGTGTGTGTGTGTCTTTCATTATTACCCTTTTTTTTCCTTTTACATAATTTTGGTATTTACTGCAACTACAAACTTAAAGCAAATGTAAGAACTCTGTAACATGGTTGGAACACAATATTAAAAATAAAAATCAGGCCAGCCAGATAGCTCAACAGACTAAAGCATCCACTTAGGCAGGCATGGGGATGGGGTTCAATCGTGCCATGCCAAGACTGCCCCTGGGACACACTGAGACAGAGACTGATACTGGGCATGGTGGTGCTCGCCTGTAATCCCAATGCTTGGAATGCTGAAAACAGGAGGATTACTATGAGTCTGAGGTGTGTAGTAAGACCCTGTAGACGCTGTACTGACTAGATACATTATAAAAAAAAAACAGACACCAAACCACCCTGCTCAGGGCAGAGCAGCTCACCATAGCCCAAGCAAGAACTCCTGTCTCCTGCCTCCACCTACCAATGTTCCCCACAGAATTATGCCAACCCATGCTGCATGACTGCCTTCCCTCCGTCTGCACCACCAACCATTATCTGAGTTAGGCCAGCACTCTGAGCTGGGATCTAGCTTCTAGACAACAGTAGCAACCTCCTGTCTTTCTGTCTCTACACCCCACCGCGCCCTGCCATCTCCCTTAAAGCAGTGAGTGTGATCTTTCTAAAGCACATATCTAGTCACTGCACTGCCAGCATGTAAATCCCTCACATGGCTCCCCATTGCCCTCTGCAAAAAACAAAAAACTACACCTCTGTGCAATGCCTATGAAGCCATTCACAGTCCAGCATCTGCTGGCCTTCGAGATTTACTTCCTGTACCCAAACCCTCTTCTTCCCCGCCCTCCAGTAGCACTGAGCATTCATTAGTTCTTGTACTATACTCTGATCCCTCGTCTCTCACCTCCTCACTCATGCTTGATCCAGAATACCCTCCCATTTATGCCATCTTGGCTGATTTCTCCTTTTGCTTCTCTAAAACCATGAAGCACGATGGGGAGTACACTTTGCAACTGCCCTTGAGTGAGGCAGGGTGCCTGGTGTCCAGTATACTAACCACACTTCTTTCATAGACTGTCTGCATTCCTGATGCCCCGTATGTTCATTACAGACTGTGTGACATGATTTCATTACTACCCCTGATAACATTAATAAAGAAGCTAACAGCCTACCACGATCGCACCTCTAAATGTAAAGTCCATTGAATCACATGAGCTATTTACTGCTTTCAAATACAGAGGCCTGTTTGCATACAAACTTCAAGAGCAACATTGATAGAGACTTTTTAAGGCAAGATTCAATGTGTCCTCTTCCTTCCCAAGGGGAAGAAAGTTAACAAGTGAAAACAAGCCTTATATCGCATCTGACTGAGGAAAGTTTTAAACTTTTATTTTTTATATTAATTTATTTTATATACTAATTTCATTGAGAAAAAAATAGCATTGAGACAGTTTCAAAACAGGGTAGTTGGACAGTTACAATAATTAATATATTCCACATCATTGTCTTTACAGTAGTTATTCATAGTACAAGATGCAGACATGAAATCCTGTCCAAACACTATTAGTACAAATCCTTCTTCTCACTGAACTAAGAGAAAGTAACTGTATATCTATCCTATTTTGTATATACATACATATATATATATATATATATATATATATATATACATGCATATTTTTTCACTACAAAATGGTCCTTCACTTATATCCCCCTTTTCTGTTTACTTTTGTCAGAGATGAGTGTTGCATTGCCATTCAAATATTGTAGGTATGTGAATTCAGCAAAGAAATCCAATATAGCCAGTAGTCCATAATTGTAGGGGGTTATCCCCATGACTGGCAATGTCAGAAGTTGCTGACTTGAGCCTTTTACAGCTCAGCTTATTAATATGGCTTTACCTTTTATACCTTGTGTTTATAGCTTTTTGCTGGATGGCTAAGACCAAGGTAAAGCAAGACCTTTGTTTTTAAAAATGTGATTTTTGTACCTGATAGGGCCAGTAGTTCACTTTGTGGAAGTATAATGCTAATTCAGGAGGAAAAAGGTTTTCCTTGAAGTGGATTCATCAAACCATGTAGCATACTTTTGGACCTTCTTACCCTGTGCTCCAGCTCTCCATTCCGACATTAATAAACTACCAGAAAGTGAAAAATGACTTTAAAGATTTAAGTCATTCATAATCAGGAACGTAAATCTGCTACTTGAAAATTTCAGAATGAATTCCATTTGGCCAGTCTGTGGGCCCATGTAACCTCTAACAACTTGGATGTGAAAACCTAGTAAGTATTTCAAATGGTGGTTGGGAACCAGGGTCCACCTTTTTTCCTTTGTTAGAACTCAGGAAGGATTAGGAATGATCTTCAGAAACCAGGAAGACATTTATTGAGTTCCAGGATTTATGGCATGCATGAAGTCTTGCTCATCTATGGGTCCTTTTGAGTTCTCCCAATAATTCCAAGACTGGAGGATCATCACCTTCACTGTTCATAGAAGAATACTGAGGCTAAGCTAAACTAGAGACAACCACCACCTCTCTCAGCTAGTAGCAGATGGAGCCAGGAACTACATCCCAGACTACCAGGCACCACCGTAGAAAGTTCCTTCCACCACAAGAGCTCAGAAAATTGAAGTGTCTTTGAATAAAAAAAAAGTAAAAATACTTTCAAGCAATGCCTTTGTGAATTGCAAGACTGTCCCTCAAAGTGTCTCACAGGAAGCTTCTCTCTCTCTCTCTCTCTCTCTCTCTCTCTCTCTCTCTCTCTCCTCTCTCTCTCTCTTTCAGACTTTCAGCTTTCTATCTAATTAGGCTTAGAGGTAATTCTACCTATAATTTAGAAATAAAATTGAAAAACAGAAGATTTACCATTATATCGTATAGAGTTTCATACACTGGCAGAATGTTCAATTAGATTTAATCTGCATTAATTAAGCTTTCCATTTTAACAAAGCTGTATATTAACACATTTGAATCAGAAAAAAATAAACATTAAGTCTGAGCCATTCCGTGAGAGATTCATCTTTATTGCTCTTCCAAGGTGCTCAATTGGTACTGAAAAAAAAATCAATCATATTTGAAATATAGGCTAGAATTAATAACAGAATATCCATTTTATTACATTCAAGAACTATTTTATTACATTCAAGAACTATTTAAATTACTACCTCCAGGTACATTTTTCAACAGTTTTCCATTTCACTTTATCCACCCATTTAAGACATTCATGGGAGCCCAACTAGCTCAGTCATGAGGCGAACTTTCGGACAGGACTCTGCCAGGAAGTTCACTCTCGGTTTAAGGAATCACAGCCTTCCCATGATCCACCTGTGCCTGTTGGGTTCCCACCACTGATTCGCCTTTGCCTCGACAGGGTCTCGACCTCTGAAGAAACTCTCCTGCCATTACTTCAATAGTAGCCTGGCGTGAGAATAGCCAGAAATCTCTCAAGTCTGGAAAAGGCAGTTCCTGACCACTTCCTGTGGTGCCATAAAGGTGGTGGAGGGCGTCTCAGATTCTGAATGCAGTGCCCCCTTGTATCTGAGCAGCAAAGCTGACTTCAGACCGGAATATCACCAGATTTTGGAAGACGGTCCTCGTTTTTCTTTCCTCACCGAACCTGGGGAAAGCGACCGTAGTTTTCGCTAGCCGCTCTGGAACGTGTCTGCCCTCAGCATCAACTTCCCAGATCAGCAGTAGCATCACCGTTATCATCATCATGCTCATCAGCATCACCGTCACATGTTCTCAAGGTGAGATTCTCTTGTTCATGGGGCACTGCCCTATGTGTCTTCCAAAACTTACCTAAAGTTCAAGGTGTTTATTTCAGTTTCCAGAGACCTTTTCTCCATGCTGCACGGCCTCCCATGGGTAGTACATCCTGGACAAAATACTGTCCCTATTGCTGGGGCAATATATTTCATGGAAATTTGTGAAATTGGCCATGAAGACCCTAAACAGCTCTAGTAGAGGTGGAGATAATGAATCACTTATTCATTCGATATATATTTACAGTAGAGTACAAAATATGCTCCTAAAAATGTCACTTAAATAGAAACCTCTGGGCTGAGGAGATAGCTTGGCAGTCTAAGCACCTGCCTTGCAAGCACAAGAACCTGGGTTTAATCTGTGTCAGCCCCCGAACCCTGAGAATGCATTGCCAGTCACTGAAACCAGGCATGGTGGTGCACACCTGCAATCCCAGCACTGGGGAGGCTGGGGTAGAGGATCACTATGAGTCTGAGCTGTGTAGTGAGGCACTGTACGAAATAAATAAATGACTTTTTAAATAATAATAAATCGACTCTTAAGTGGGACAGACTATTACACTTCTTTCGTGCATCTGGGAACAGACTAAATAAAAAGAATCCCACCAATCCACATGGACACCAGTGTCCAACTTTTCTCATCCTTGGCATACTACTAGGTCTAACTTTTCAGTCCTGGTCACTGGCATGGGGTACAAGTGATTCAATGCTTGACTCTTACATGGAAGCCCCATGAAACTACCCAAAAGCACTGGGGCAAATTCTAAATACAGGAGAAGCCACTGTTAGCCTACCGCTCTCAACACATGACGACCTAAATAGAAACTATAAACAGAGAGGTTGAACACAACTCAAAGTGACTATGTATAAGATTTTCTCCCTATATAAATGTCTGTACACAAAGAAGAACTACTCTACTTTAAAATGTCCCACTTCAAAGTAAAAATACTGAGCATATGAAAGATCACCAAGAAAAGTGAGCAAACTCAGCCTTCTAAAACTCATACAGCAATATTTCATATCCTCCATTGGCAATACAAGCTGAAATGACTCGTCAGGAAATTTTTAATCACTTAGGAACTTGTAAACATTCCTCTAACTAGTATCAATGAGAAAATCAAACCATACAATCTCAAAACTATAAAAATAGAAAATGTAACAATATCAACGGGCTATAATCAAAACAATACTCATGATAAGATACAACGTCTTCAGTTAAGAGTACTCTAAACAGAAAATATTGAAAACAAGTGAACTAAACATTAAGCAACAAGTTACAATACCACAAAGAAGATCCACACAAAAATAAAATAAAGAAATCAATGAATTTCAAATGAAAAACAGCAGACTTGATCAATAAAACTAAGAACTGTTTCATTAAAAAGACCAATAAATTATACAACCTCATTATGAGCCTGCTCAGGAAAAAAGAATGAAGTGAATCTGCTTCACACAAGAAGGCATAACCACAAAAATAAAACTGCTTTAGGCAACAAAGGATATGATAACCAATTAATTCCTATAATGAAAATCTCAATTAAATATGATATGGTAAAAAATGTAATCTGATTTAAAGAAGGGTTTAAAATTAAATAATACTGTGCCATAAAAAATAAAAATATTAACATTTTTCTACAATAAGATATTCATCAGCTTCCCCAAAAAATACTATATCATCCTAAATAATCTTTGGACTTTTTCAGACCAAATATTTTCTATATGTTACTAATCTACACTTACATGTTTACCTTGAACAATTTTCAGGCTGATTCTATCAGAATTAATTACAGATAGGCACAGCCTATATTTTAAGCCAGGAGTTAAAAAAATTAGAAATAAAAGCCTTGCATGACAAACACACCTAACATTATACTCAATGGGGAAAAGTTTCAAGATTTTTCTCTAAGATTCAGTGAAGCTACAGAGTACAAAGCTAACAATACAAAACTTGGTGGTGCGTCTACACACTAATAACAAGCTAGAATAAAGTCAAGAGAACAACTCCACTGATACCTTTGAATCAGGCTGATTTCTATCAAATCACATTTCCATCAGTCACAAAAGATGGACCACTTAGGCATAAATTTAACCAAGAAAGTAAAATGTTTCTAAGCTGAAAACCATACAACACTGATGAAAGAAATTGAAGAATCTGCAAATAAATGACAAGATACCTCTTGTTCATGGATTGAGAGAAATAATACATTTCAAAGACTTAACACTGTCCAAAACAAGCTATAAATTCAATACAATCTCTATTTTAAAATATCAGTGACATTGTTTACTAAAACACAGCTAACAGGTGCATGAATATGATCAAAACACTTTATATACATTGAAAACCAAATATTTCAAATCAAAAACCAAACACCCCAAAAAAGCAATACTACGGGAAAGAAATGGGGTGGGAATGATTAACATGCATTATGTTTATAATCAAATCTACCAAAAGGAAACCCATTGATCTACCTCACGGATATGTACTAATAAATAAAGCCAGGGAAAAATCCTAAAATTATATGAAGCCATGCACATACACACAAAAAAACCCTAAGCAATCAGTGATATTTATCCAAAAGAGGAAAACTAAAGACATGTTACCTGACTTCAAAATACACTGTCATGCTATAATAACCAAAGCAGCATACTACTGGCAAAAAATAAAATACACAGACAATTGAAAGAAAATAACCCAGAAGGAAATTTACACCTTTACAACCAATTGATTTTTAACAAAGGTGCCAGGAATGCAAAAGGAAAAAAAGCAGTGTTTTTTGAAGTGTGGACATCCACATGCAAGAGAAGGAAATTGTAGACAATTATCTCCCACTAAGTACAAAAACAAAGCTATTTAATGACAAAACTTAAGGGAAAACGTTTAAGCTTTTATTACATAAGAGCATAAGTGACAAATGAAAAAAAAAAAAAAAAGTAGGATTACATTAACCTGAACCATTTCTGCAAATGAAGCAATCAAGAGACTAAAGAGACAATTTACAGAAAGGAAGGAAACATTTACAGATTATAGTTCTGATACTGAAAATATATATGCACATGAAACAAGTCAACAGGAAGAAAACAGAGCTGGCAGTATAGCTCAGTAAGCTCAGTAGATAAAGCACTTCCTTAGGTAAGTGCAGGAGCCAGGATTCGATCCCTGCCCTGAAGGTGTGCTGAGCCACTGATGAAGTCCAGGAATGGTGGCACACACCTATAATCCCAGCAATAAGGAGGCAGAAATCAGGAGGATCTCTATGAGTCTAAGCTGCGTAGTGAGACCCTGCACAAAAGAAGACTGGGCATGGTGATGCACGCCTGTAATCCCAGCACTTGGGAGGCTGAAAACAGGAGACTCAATACAAGTCCAGTCTGTGTGGTGAGACCCTGTAAGCCCAGTACTAAATACATAAATTAAAAAAGAAAGAAAACAAGTAAGCCAAGTTAAAAGCAAACTCTACTTCTACACAGAATCTCAAAAGAAGCTATACATACAGCAACAGGCAGATGAAACAGTTGTGCAGCCTCACCCACCAATCATCAAGCAGATCACACCAAAGCCACAAGGAGCTAGCACATCACTCTTGTCAGAATAGCTGCTATCAAAAATAGGTTGGCAAGGCATGCAGATGAGAGCAGCCCACACACCTCCTGATGGGAGCACCCTTCAGGACAGCCACTAGAAAACGCCATGTGGAAGGTTCTTGAAGTCTACAAACAGAAATACCATTCAAGTCAGGAATCTCAGAGGAAAGGAAACCAGTCTGTTAGAGAGATCCCTGCACCTCGCATTCAGTGAAGTGGCGCTCACCACAGCCGAGATGCAGAACCAAGCGTCCCCCGGAAGATGAGCAGATGAGTAAGATGTCGCGTGTGTGATGAAACACTGTTCAGTCCTAAACGGAGGACTTTGCGCCACAGGTGAGCCCAGAGGATGCTGTGCTAGGTGGAACGCCAGCACCACATGATCTTGGGAATATGTAGAATATTAAGCTGATTTCATAAAGGAGAAAATTAGGGTGGTTACCAGGGCTAATTTGCAAAAACTTTGACTTAACTCATGTATACAGAAAAATATACAGCACCTCACTTATTAATGACTTGAAATATTTAAATATTTAATGCATGTAGTATAAAGTGTTTAAGACCATCCCTGCCATGTATAAGTGCCAAAAATTAATTGTATCAGTTAGTGCTATCTATCAATACTGCTCTTAGGGATTTTTCTTTTTTTTTTCATTTATGCATTTGGTACAGGGTCTCACTATGCAGCTCAGACAAGTAGTGATCCTCCTGTTTTCAGCCTCCACGGCGCTGGGATTACAGGTGTGCACCACCATGACCAGCCTCAGTCTGGCTCAGCGCACCTAGGGTCAGGACCTGCACAGCATGTGGGACTAGGTATCGCACCCTGGTCCCTGAGCTTGCAAAAGCAGGGGCTTAGTCCACTGAGCTATCTTCCCAGTCCTTGCTCATAGGTTTTACCTGTGCAAAATTCCTAAACAAAATATCAGTTAATATATGTTTATTCAAGAATTTCAGCAATATCTCATCATTATTAATTTTATTAATGTAAGTAATTATGCAACAGATGATGGGAAAACAAAATTATCTTGAAAGGTGCAATTAAGAGTCAATAAAATTTAAGTTACTTGTGATTTTTGGCCTTTTAGCAATTCAGAAATAAAATTAAATTTCCTTTACATTATGACTAGATATATAGATATATTAAAGGGATTAAAAGAACATGATAAAATCATAAAATAATATTGCTTGCTCTCTTCTTCCTGATTTTAATGAGGCTATTTAGCCTGCTTATTTATTATTCATTAGTGCCTTGGTAATTCTAGGCAGTATTATAAAACAACAAAAATAACTAACATAAATAGGGGAATTTGAGAGAAAAGATTTTAATATTTCCAAATTATAAAATTTTACAGCTAACAAAATCAAAAGTGGATTTTAGGAAAAAACGGAATGTGTGGTACACAGTACACAATCAGCAAATGTTATATTTAGAAAAAAGACCCCTATTTTAGAAAAAAAGGCTTAAAAAATCAACCTAAAATTCTATTATCAAAATCAGAGCAAAAACATCAAATAAAGAAAGCTACAAATCAATATCTCTTATGAATATGCATGCAAGAATATTCAACATAAAAAAGAACATTCAACACTATACTATCAAATCAAATCCAGTGGTATACAAGAGATTACACAACATAAACAAGTGGTATTTATCCCAGTAATACCAGCTTGACTTAACATTAAAAAACTCACCTCGTGCACTAAACCACATCAATAGAGCAAAGAATAAAAACTACATGATTATTTGGAATGTGAAAAAGTTCAATGTGCTTTCATAATAAAAACACTGAACAGTTCCTTGCTAGTCCTGCCCCTGGGGCACACTGACTGGGCATGGCAGTGTATGTCTGTAATCCCAGCCCTTGGTAGGCTGAAAACAAGAGGATCACGATGAGTCTGATCTGTGTAGTGAGACCTTGTAGACCCCATACTAAATACATTAAGAATAAATAAATAATGGCTCAGTGGAATAAGCACTTCCCTGGCAAGCTCAAGGGCCTCAGTTCAATCCCCACTTCCACAAATAAACAAATAAATAAATAATAGAAAAGGCAATTCCTCAACCCAGTATAAAAAAACATACAAAAAGAATTCCGTCAACATAAGAATCAGCATCTATGAAAACTCACAGGTAATGTACTTCATGGTGAAAACTGAAAATTTTTCCCCTAAGATCATAAATAAGAGGGACCAGGGAGATGGCTCAAAAGAGTAAGCATTTCCCCAGCAAGCGCAAGGGTCTGAGTTCAATATCCAGTTCCACCAAAAAAAAAGAAAGAAAGAAGATAAAGACAACTTCCCGTTATCTCTATCCAACATGGCACTAAAATTACTAGGGTAATTGGGCAAGAAAATGAAATAAAAGGCAGCAGACAAGAAGCGTAAGCCTCTCTCAGTTTTCAGAAAACCTGCTCTTCTAGGTAAAATCCCTGAGCAGTCCACTAACAAACATTATAATTCATAAATTAGTTTAACAAGGTTGCAAAATGCAAGATCAATACTCAAAAATCCTTTGTATGTTTATGCAGTGGCATTGATGAATGAGATTAAATTAAAAACATAATTCCATTTTTAATAACAGAAAAATCAGTTACTTAGCAATCAATTTTTCCAGCCATGAAAAATGTATGGTCTGAAAAAAAATTCAGTTGAAATAAAGAAGACCTAAAGAAATAGAAAGGCTTCCCTTATTGCTGAATCAGATGCCTCGATATCATTATGCTGACACTAGTCCTAAATACTGATCTCCAAATTCAACATAATTTCTATCAAAAGCCCACCTGATTCCTTTGTAGAAATTGATAAACTAGGGTTCTAGCTATGATATAAAAATTCAAGGTGACTGCAGTAACCAAAACAGTCTTGAAAAGAAGACTAAGATGGTAGACTCACTTCCTTATTCCAAAACAATTTCTTTTGTATTTTAAGGAAGGGTCTTTGGGGGTTCAGGTTACTAGATTGATCTCGTAGTGATGCCCTGTTTACAGCCTCCCAAGAGCTGGGATTACAGGTGTGCACCAGCGCACCCAGTCTCAATTGCCGTCTCAGTGCACCCCAGGGGTGGGGCTGGCATGGCAGGCCTGAAGCTCAAACCCCTGGCCCCTGAGCCTGCTTGCAGGTGCTTTAATCCAAAATTTACTGCAGAGGAAAATAATAGAACTGTCATATGATAGACACATTATTTAATGGAGTGGGATTGAGAGTCAGAACTCAACCCTCACTATTATGGTTGATTAATCTACAATGGGGGTGTTCAGGGAATTCGTTGGGTAGGAAGGACAACCTTCAACTCATGGGCAACTGGATGTCCAACTGCAAAAGCAGGAAGCTGGCACCCTACCCACCTCCCACCATACACAAAAATAAAAGTGTCGAGAGACACACTTTTGGGTCAGGGAGACGGCTCAGTGTAATAAGCCCTTCCCTGGCAAGCACAGGGCCTTAATTCAATCCCCAATTCCACCAAAAAAAAAAAAAAAGTCAAGAGACATACTTTCAGAAAAAGTCATAAAATGTTCAAACTAAATCTTCATGTCTTTGAATTAGGAAATGGTTTCCTGGATGTGACACCAAGCATACAAACAACAAACTGGGTGTCATAAAACTTTAATACTTTCAGGCTGGAAAAATAGCTCAGTGGTCTAAGCACCTGACTAGCAAGCACAAGGACCATATGCCATGCCAGTCGCAGAACCCTATGCACGCTGTGCCAGGCACTGAAACCGGGCATGGTGGTGCACGCCTGTAATCCCAGCTCTGGAAAGGCTGAGACAGGAGGATGACTATGAGTCTGACCTATGTACATTTGGTACAGGGTCTTACTAAGCAGCTCAGACTTGTAGTGATCCTCCTATTTTCAGCCTCCACAGCACTGGGATTACAGGCCAGGGCCACCATGCCCAGACTCTGTCACCTTCTCAGAGTGCCCTAGGTGCAGGACCAGCAAGGCATAGTCCCTGAGCTTGCCAAAGCAGGTGCATAGTCCACTGAGCTATCTCACTGGCCCTAAAATTTTAAAACTTTTAGCATGCCTTAGAGACAACAGCAATAAAATGAAAAGATAATCTAGACAATGAGGAGAAATTATGTCACATCTGACTTATATGTCTATGATAAAGAATAACTACAAATCAATTAGATAAAGACAATCGAGTTAAAATTGAGCAAATGAGATGAACAGCCATTTCTCCAAGAAAGATATACAAATGTCCAATACAAGGAAGAGAAGGCACTTAACATCACTTGGCATCAGGCAAGTACAGTTCAAAATACAATCGTTAAGACAGTCAAAAAGAAAGATAAATTGTCATTGACCTGATGTAAAAACACTGGACCCCTCAGACCATACTTGTGAGAAGCTAAAGTATTACAGTCAATCTGGAAAATAGTCTGGTAGTTCTGACCCTGCAATTCCTCTCCTAGATGTATATACAAAAGTTAGGATAGGTATACAGCTACTTTCTCTTAATTCAATGAGAAGAAATATTTGTACTAATAGTGTTTGGACAGGATATCATGTCTGCTTCTTATACTATGAATAACCACTATGAAGACAACCATATGTAATGTATTAATTATTGAAATTGTCCTACAAATTGATGTTGAAACTGTCTCATTGCTATTTGTTTCTCAATAAAATTAATAAAAAACAAAAAGAAAAATATGTCCATACAAAAGCTTACATATGAATGTACCTGAAATTATCATACATATCCAAAAAGTAGAAACAATTACCATGTTCACTAACTAATGAATGAATAAATAAAAACATGCCATAACCAAACAATGTAATGTCATTCTTCAATAAAAAAGAAAAATGAGACACTGACACACAATACAACCTGACTGAGCCTTGAAAGCCCTCTGTGTTACAATAGCAAATAACAAAGGATTGAACAGGGTATGGTATCACTTACGACCGGAATAGGCCAACCAATAGAGACTGAAAGCAAATTACTGTTACCCACAGCTAGGGAGCTTATCAGAAGATTATAAGCAACAGAGAAGGGGTACTGAGATTTCTTTTTGGGGTAATGAAACTAGAATTAGTTTGTGGAAATGGAGCACTACTTAGATGCACAAAAGATAAACTTGAGATTTTTATTGGCAAATGGATACAACATGAGATCATATTCTTCAATGAAATAAGTTAATGTCACATATCTAAACACCATATTGTCTCCCTAGTATAAGAAGCTGAAAGAGTAAATAAGATCCAAATTGTACAGTAGGGACTGGCCAAATGCTCAGTGGATTAAAGCGCCTGCAAGCAGGCACAGGAGCCAGTGGTTTGGTTCCAGGCCTGCCATGCCAACCTCCCCCCCAATACACACACACACACACACACACACACACACACACTGAGACAGGATTGAGACTGGGTGTGATGCTGCATGCCTGTAATCCCAGCTCTTGGGAGGCTGTAAACAGGAGAATCACTATGAGATCACTACGAGTCTGATCTAGTAGTGACACCCTGAATACCCTCTAGACCCTTCCCTAAAATACAAAAACAAAAAATGTACAATAGATATTAGAAAATGGGAAGAAACTGTTCAAAGAGAAAGAAAAGCTGGGATGGAGAAGGGAGAACATAAGAAAGGGAAAAGGACAGATAGATAGTACTTAAGATAGCTAAACTACTAATTTGTATTAGTTCATTTAAAGGAAAAGTTTGTGCTTACATTGTCTGTAATCTGCTCAACTACTTGGAGGTAACAATAAGCAATTACTAACCAATGTTGGCCTCCATCTTGATTAAAAATTTTGTATATTGCTTATAGCATTTTTTTCTCTTTAAAATAAAAAAATCTGGATAGAACTAATTGTGGAGATGAATGCACAACTTTCTGAATACACTACAAATGACTAAATGATAAAACTGAAAGCCAGCTAGGCATCTGGTAATACCCATCTTATCCCAGTTATGGCAAGCACATGTCCAGTCTGTGTTTCATCATAAGCGTCATCAAGAATACAATCAGGATCACCCAGGAGAGACTCACACAGAGAACCTGGGTATCTGACCTTCCTCTCAACAGCCTGCCCACTAGATGTCCAGACCCTCTGCTGATGAACTAAGAACAGTTAAAAATTCATCGCTGTCTTGCTACTCAGTTGCCAGATGTGCCCGCCCAATGTCCCTGGCAAAAGGTGGACAGAGCCGCTTGCTTCTCTAAAGGCCTGTTACAGTTTGTGTCTAGATGTTCCCTCAAAACCTCACGCAGACATGGAGAGGGAGGGGGTTCCGAGGTAGCCGAATCTAGAGCTTGTGACTGATTCTTGGTCCAGTGCTGGGATTAAGGGTGTGAGTGTCACCCGCTCGAGGGTAGGTAGCCTGCACACAATATAAAAGACACAAAGGGGCCTCTCCCTCCACTCTCCATTGTTGATTTTCCTGCCTTTTTTTTAAGTTAATTTTACTGAGAAACAAATAGGAATGAGATAGTTTCAAAACCGACTAGTAGGACAGTTACAATAATTAATACACTGCATATTGTTGTCTTCGTAGTGGTTATTCATAGTACAAGACAAAAATATGATATCCTGTCCAAACACTATTAGTACAAATCTTTCTTCTCACTGTATTAAGAGAAAGTAGCTGTGTACTTATCCTATTTTGTGTATACAGATACAAAATGGTCCTTCATTTGTATCCCCTTTTTTTGTTTAGTTTTGTCACAGATGGGTATTCCATTGCCATTTAAATAAAGTTACATTTCTTGTTATATAAGGCTTGCTTTATCTTGGTCTTAACCATCCAACAGAAAAGTATAAAAACAAGATATAAAAAGTGAAGTCATACTAATAGGCTGAGCTGTGAAAGGCTCAAGTCAACAACTTCTCACATTGCTTGTCTATGGATAACCCACTACTATCATGGACTACTGAATTATATTGGATCATTTTGCTGAATTCACTCACTGTCTTCTGTCTCCACGAACTTCTCACTGCCTCTCTGCTATGTGCTACCCTGCCTTGGAGCCAGCTGACTATGAACCAAAATCTCTACCAACTATTAGCTAAATAAACCCTTCCTCCTTTAACTTGGGTGCTGGGTGTTTTGCCTCAGCAATAAGAAAAGTAACTAAGACAACACCTTAATACTAAAAAAAAACTAAAATGATTTAAGACTCTCACATGCTACAGACTGGAACATTCAGAAGGTTCCAGCAAATAGCTTAATTCTTAAATATGTATGAAAATAAAATCCTTTTCGTGTTCTAGTGTTCCTTTTCTTCATAACTACATATCGATCTTCTTCAGAGTGGAAATCAGCACTTCTGAGCTACCCAAAAACACTTCACACCCCATCATGGTGCTTTGCTCCGATGAAACAAATATGGAGGACCGCACCCTGAAATGCAGAGAGAGATCTGCTTTCTCTTCTCACATCTATTTTGTTTATGAATCAATGCCTGAGGTGTCTTGTTACAATGAAAAATGTTCAGCTGGCTCTCCACTTAGGAAACCTCAGATTCCATTAGAAATCTTCTCAGGATATTGTAAAGCCTTTCCTAAAGAAACATTTTTTTTTAATTCCAAAAGAGAAATCCAGCAAATAAGAGTCTCAAGACATAAGAACAAATGTCCATAGCTAAGGGACAGCAACTCAGCCTGCTCTATCTTTTCCATCCTTACAGCAACCCTCTAAAATGTATTATTACCTACATTTTGGCACATGAGAAAACTGAAGTCCCAAGATATTAAATAGCTATCACAAAACTAGAACTGGAACTCTAGTGTCTGCTGGTCTAAATCTGAGGCCTGTGCTCCTTCTCCTAAAATGACTGCTTGAATGATTGACTGAATGATTGATTGATTACAGAGTCTCACTATGGAGTTCAGATTCATAGTGATCCTCTTGTCTCAGCCTCCTCAGCACTGAGATTATAGGTATGCACCACCATGTCTGGTTTCAGTGGCCAGTATAGTGCAGCTGGCAGGGCAGTATAGCAAGTGGTACCAGGTATTGAACCCAGGTCCTTGCATTGGTGAGGCAGATGCTTAGATGGTGGAGCTGTCTCTGCAGACCCTCCTTCTAAAATTAGCCATTCCCCAAGCTTCTCCCCTACTTTAGGGAATGTTCTGCTCTGCCTTATTGGGAAATGCCTGAATTAGGACTCCTACCAAGGATTCCAACATGAGACCAATAAAGCAGGACAGAGACTCAGCCTGACGCTCGACCCCAACACCCAGCATGCTTTTAAATGAACTCCTCTTTCTCACAGACATGTGCAACACTTTGTGTTCTCTGGGCTGACCCCAAAATAGCAAGCTCATAATGTTGACGAAATCCAGCCAAGAATATCAGGGTGAGTCATGAGCTCTTGAGGCCAAAACCCAATTTAACCACTGAGAAGATACAGAACTATTGATCCGCACACTCGATGAAAATGTGCAAAGAAAACATGACCAGCAGCAGCCCAGTGAGTCTGCCCACTCCTCTGCCCACGGAAAAACAGCCTTTCTTTACAACCTTCGCCTCTGAGATTCACCACCCAGCTTGATGTACCCGCCTCCCTCCCCGGCCTGCTGGGATTCCACGGATTCTCCAGGAGTCATCGCTCCAAGTGATCTTCTTATCCAGTGACCTCATGAGCTTAATACATTTACATAACTTTGAAATCAGGCACACACTGTCTTGTCTTCACTATATACTCTATTTTTCTTTTCTTTCTCACCTACTCTTCAGCGCATTAGCTTTTCATGTGGCCATGCCTGGCTTTCCACATTGTCAAACTCTATCATAGACACTTGAAAGATTTGACTTTGTGCCAAAAATACTCTTCCCAAGTATTTTTAGCAGCCCATAACAGAGAAGTTGCTACTAAAATTTTAAACTGCTTAGGTTAACTAATAGTCATCATTTTAAGAGGCTGATCTGTCTTATACTTAAGCCTCATTTTCTCTGGGAACTTCATTCCCGATTATTTGGCATGGCATCGATGCTTGGCAGTCACCTGATCCCCTCAAGCTTTTGTAATGCCAACCCTGGCTGTCCATCCTGAATTCTCACCCTCTTTCCCAGAACCTTCATATGTACTAAACACTTACCACCAATGTGATTTTAATTTTAATCACACTCCTTTATGAAGTAGCCTTTCTTGTCTACCACAGTCTTAAGCAGCATAGGCCTCTTTTATCTTCCCTTGCCTTTACCTTAACTTTTATCTTCACTCCCAGAACACAAACTTCCAATATTATATACACAATGCTTTGTAGTATTTAATTGTCCATATTCCTTAATAGCATACACAATCTGAATTTCTGAATTATTCACCTAATATTCCAAGTATCAGGTTCAGCTCCCACATACACATTCAGCAAATCCTCGAATGTCATTCAGTAGAAGTGGTAAACTTGTTAAGAAACATGGTATCAGGCAGGATGTGGTTGCATATGAATAAAGGTACCAGAAGAGTAGGTGAAAAGGACTCTCAGGAATCATCCTCGAAGAGCAAACAAGACAGATGCTTTGCCCAAAGTCCACTCTATTCCTTTATCTTTAAACTTGATTTGTATTTATTCATTAGTAGGACACAAATTCCCACTCCTTCTGAGGAGTGGGTACATGCACACATCTTAATTCCTTTATTCAAGGCCAGCCAAATAGCTCAGCGGATTAAAGCACCTGCAAGCAGGCACAGGGGCCAGGGATTTGATCCCTGGGCCTGCTGTGCCAGCCTGCCCCTGGGAGATGCTGAGCCAGCAATTGAGACTGGGTGTGGTGGGCACCTGTAATCCCAGGTCTTGGGAGGCTGTAAACAGGTGGATCACTAGGAGTCCAAGAGTAAGACCCTGAACACCCTGTAGAACCTTCCCTAAAATACAGAAAAAAATTACTTTATTTGTTGCCTTCCCTCCCCGCCCACATACCTCCCTGTATCTCTTCATCTCTCTCTCACTTGAGAAAGCTCTCCCTGCTTTCTATGACCTATACTTTGCTTTTTATAATTTAGATTTCTCATATAAGAGAAACCATATGAGAGCCAAGCATGTGTGTCCTGTTTAATTTAATAATATTATACGCTCAGTGTGCATCCAATTCCCACCCAGTGGCTCAAGTTTACCCTTCTTTGTGGCACAGCAGTACTCCACTATGCATAGGCATCACATCTGCTTTATCCAGTGATCTGTCGACAGCACAGTAAACCCAGTGATGTGGTACACAGGCACACAGCCTCATTTAGCCAAAGCTTTCTGTGGAGCTCCCATCTCTGACCCCTAACACACATCACGGAGTCCATTAACTCCAAGAAGATTTCTAAGAGTAGAAGGCGCCTTCCTACCTGTGCTCCAGTTCTCGAATGGACAGTATGACACCCGATGTCGATGGCTTCTGCTGTACTGTGGCCATGAAGGTGAAATCACTCTTATTCCGGAACAGCTGAATTAATTTCTCACTCACATGAGGAGCTGCATGGATCTCTCTTTCAGTATCTAGGAGATGAGAAGGTCCAGAAGGAGAAGAAAAGGGGAGGGGAGGGGAGGGGAAGAGAGGAGAAGGAAGGGGGAAGAGGAGGGAAGGGGAGAGAAAGAGAGAGAGAAAGAAAGAAAGAAGGAAAGAAAGAAAGAAAGAAAGAAAGAAAGAAAGAAAGAAAGAAAGAAAGAAAGAAAGAAAGAAAGAAAGAAAAAGAGGCAACAGGAAAAAAAGAGAGCAGACAATCACAGTTGAAATGCCACACTTAAAAATCCAGATCCCATTTTCCACCTCTCCTTCCCTCTTCATGTTCAGGCATCCTTCACCACTCCATAGCACCACAATCATTCTATGCAAACCCAGGATAAGGGTCTCTCCGAGACCACTTATCACTTTGACAAGTTTACAATGGGCCAGGCCGTAACTGTCTGACATGAACTTTGATGGGACACTGAGCAAAATAGCCGGATGCAAGCAGGGTGAGCTGCTGTAAGGTGAAGAGGGTTGGATAGATGGGGTCCTGCGGTCAGAGAACTTGGGATCTAGTGGCATCCAAATGCCATTGAGCAGCATCATGTTCACTCTCCTCTTGGGTTTGGTTTCCTTTTCCCCACAGTTCACCCTGGAAACCTGTCCCTGCCTTGTCCCCAGCAGAGATTTACTAGAACTAACAATGCCAGACCACTCAGCCTTTGCTGACAAAGTAAATACAAGACTTGGGATCCAAAAGCATGCCTGGAATTCCTCTGTAAATGTGCCATGGATTACTCTCCTCATGAAATATTTATTAAGGTTGAGACCAAGGCAGCACACCTAGAGGTATGTGAGTCCAGCTAATCCTGGCCCTGGACAGAAATCTCTTTCTCCAAGACCAGACTAATGAGAGACATCTACTGCTTCCCTCTCAGCCTCTTCCTTGTGACCCACTGCTACCTCATTACTGCATACTGCATCTCCTGGCAGCCAACAGGGGCACTGAGTAAGGGAAGTTATTCAGATGTTGATGAATGAATGTGAAAGGAGAATTTGGTGGTCCCCTCTCCCACTCTTATCTCTTTGGATGGTTGGATACCTGCTTAGTTATTTCTGCAGCCCTGAAGAGCCTTTAAAATGCAAAGCTGCATTGCTCCATCAGCAGCTGAGACCTGTACAACAACCTTGAAAGATCTCACTGGCTTCTAAAGAAGTCCTTGAATTCTTGGCCTCCGGCCCCTCTCTTCTTATGTGTACATAAAGGGCATGGACCAGGTCTCTCTTGAACCCTCCCAATAGGTCTTATCATTTTATGAATTACCACTTTGTGTAACATAAAAGAAAACACCAGTCTGTTTCCAGGTGTGACAGTCTAGGCTGAAAATGGAGAAAAACAAGGAGCTTTCTACCATGGCAGCAGGCAATTCATGAAGAGCACCCCACCTGCAATTATTTTTTGAGGTACTAGGGACTGAAACCAGGTCCTTCGCACTGAACTGCATCACTAGTCCTCTTTTAGTTTTTCATTTTCAGATGAGGTCTCTCTAAGTTGTCCGTTAAGCTGAGCATGAACTTGCAACCCTCTTGCCACAGTCTGCCAGGGTGCTGAGATTAAATGTCTGCGTCCATGTGTACCCAGCTAGCATTTGCCTTTGTGCCTAAAGCAATGTTCTCCTTGCTGCTAAGTGGCACACTGCACTGGCTGCCAGCAAGGGCTCAGATAAGAGACGGCCACTTACAGAACGCTTCCACGCCTTCTACAGAATCCCGGCTGAAGGCTTTCCAGAATAACGCTAAACTTTTAGGAAACACAAACAGATCATTTTGCAAATGAGAGAATATTAGCAAATTTCTCTTAACATTCTTTTCACTGTCATTACTGCTAGATAAAATTTAACAAACTCTACCTAGAATTTAGTGCCACAACAGGGGGAGCCGGGGAAACAGGGACCCTCCTTGCCAGCTCTTGGGATTCATTCATCTGTTTACATCCTCACTCATCAGTAGGAATTTACTGATTGGCAGTGGGTGCCTGGAGAGCTCATTATAGTATTCTGCTACGTGAGCCCAATGATAGAGGGCAAGACCCATCAGCAGCACCTGCTGGAAAGGGTACAATATCGCAGCCCATATGAGTGTGCTCACCTCAGGATTCCCTAGGTGTCTGCCTTCCAGCCTCATGTCCAGGGACCTCCATATTTAAATATGCAACCTTCAACTCTCCCTTAAGCAACCAAGTAATATGTCCAATTTTCTTCCCACTGTTTCCATGTGAATGTCTAATATTAAACAGTTCAAATTGCATCTGCCCACCATAGAGTTCTTATTCTCTTCCACAACCTTCTTGGTTTAATTTTAAAGAGAAAAAAAGATAAATAATGAAACTAAGTTTCAAAACAGGTCAATAACATGGTTATAATAGTTGATACATTGTGCAGTGTTGTTTTTATCCTAGTTATTCAAGGTACAAGATACAGGCATGGAACTGTCCCTCAGACAAGGGACTTCTATCTAGAACATATAAAGAATTTTTAAAAATCAGTCCCCTCAAATTAAAAATCAAATCCAAAGTGGGTATCTGAAATGAACATATAGACCTGTCAGATGAAGAAATACAATTGGCAAATAAATATATGAAAAAATGTTCAATGTCATTGGTCTTTTAAGAAATGCAAATTAAAATAACACTGAGATGTCATCTCACCCCAGAAACAATAGCTATCATCAAGAAATCAAACTATAACAAATGCTACAAGGGCTTTGGGGGAAAAAGAACCCCTCTCCACCGTTGTTGGGAGTTTAAACTAGTATGCCCACTGTGGAAATCAGTATGGAGATTCCTCAAAGAAATAGGACCTGAAGTCCCATTCAACCTAGCCATTCCCCTCCTGAGTATTTTTCAAGAAAAACTGAAAATATATCACAGCAATATATGTACACCCAGGTTTGTAGCAACACAATTTGTCATAGCTAAACACTGGAAACAATCCAAATGCTCATCAACTGAGGAATGGATAAAAAAGATGTGGTATTTTCATATAATAAAGTATTACTCAGCTACAAAGAAAGATAAACTCAAGGCTTTCATAGGTAAATGGATGCAACTAGAGATCATACTCATAAGTGAAATAAACAGATGTAAACATCATATTGTCCCTTTGTATAAGAAACCTAAAGAGTAAAGAAAATCTGAAAGGTGCAGTAGATATTGTGAAAGGGAAAGAAACTGCTTCAAAGAAAGGAACAACTAGGATGGAGGAAAGGAGAATACAAAGAAGGAAGGGAAAACACAGACACACACACACACACACACACACACACGATAGCTAAGATAACTGTACTACGAATTTCTATTGGTTTATTGAAAGGCACAGTTTATGCCTAATTGTTTCATCAATTTTACATGCCTATAGCTGATAATCTGAACAACTACTTTGAAGATATCAGTATGCAATACAATAATCATGGATAATTTCCTATCATTTTGTTTTGAAATGATGTAGTAATTTTGGTTCTTTATTCTCTTTAAAATAAAATTTTAAGACTCCGCCACCCTCCTCAATCCCGCCCATGCCCGCCCAGCCCTAGAGACCGGCCTGAGACAGCAGCTGACTCCAGCAGCATCCTGGATCCTGCACCAAGCTCTCCCAGTGAGGGGGAATTTGCATGACTCACAAGGCTTAACAGATAAGTGAGTGTGGGATGAGTCTGAGGGAGAGCCTTTGGCTTCTTCCCATGCACACTATCCAGATCCCCACCCCGAAGCCCTCCAAGCCAGTTACCGGCCTGAAACCTCAGGACCCACTCACCAGCACCTCCCCGGATCTCCTGCCTTAAAGCCCACTGAGCAAATGGGAATTTCCAGGACTCCCTGGGCATCAAAGTTCAGTGAGTGTAGAACTCCAGGCCCACATTGCTGGAGAGACATTTCCCAGGTATTCCCTGCCCCGCTGCCCCCCGTGGCTGAGACCCAGCACAGCTTGGCCGGTGAGAGTTCCTGGCCTGCTGAGCCAGAAACATTTCCCAGCGATTGCTGGTCCCACACCATGGCTCCAGACCCAGTGCAGGTCAGCCTGAAGTGAGAACTCCAAGCCTGCCATGCGGGAGGGACATTTCTCAGGGATTCCAGGTCCCACCCCACGGCCCAAAACCCAGGTCAGCCCGGCCTGTGAATGCTCCAGGCCCACTGCGCTGGAGGGACCTTTCCCAGCCTTCTCGGTTCCGACCTGTAGACCCGGACCCAGCACAGGCTGGATGACCTAGTACAGCCTACCCAGTGAATGACATCATCCACTATCCTTTTGAAAGCCAAGCAGACCCACCAAAGCCCAGGCCCGCCCACCTAGAGAGCGACACACTTGAAACAGGAGGGCTGACTCCGGCAATTTTCTGGATCCTCGCCCCAAAGCCAGCGAAGACAGTGGGAATTTTCATTACTTGCTCTGCATCTCAGTTTGATTAGTGCTTGCCTGACCAGGGAACCAACAGAGGGGAACCACAGGAGCTGCAGCAAAAAGGAACTGAACACAACAGCTAGATCCAGGATAAGCATACCTGGACAAGCTCAAACTTAATAGACTGGCACCCGAATCTCATAACAAGCTAAGTTTATAGCTGCACCAAAGCACTACACCAAAGGTCAAAGGTCAGTGCTATACAAAATGAAAAAGACAAGGGGAAAAATACAATCCCAGGCCTCTAGTCCACCAGTAAGGGCAGAGGACACTGTCTCAGCTGCAATGAATGAATTAACAGATACAGCAGCAAAGGAACAACAGCAGAAAGGTATAGAGAAAATCAGATGAGAAGTAATTCCTCAAATGAAAAAAGAAATATCTGAATACATAGTATCTGAAATAATCAATTCCAGAAACACTGGTTGGAAAAACGATGCCCACCCAGAACAAGTGCAGAGAGCACTATACCAGCCGAAACGTATGAATTAACAACATCTGAAGCAAAGAAACAACATCAGAAAGATCATGAGGAACTTAGAAATAATTTCTAAAATCAAAAAAGAATTGGTTGAAAAAAAAAATTCTTGAAATCATAGAATCTGAAATACAAAAACAAATCCAGAAATATACAGAGGACACCCAACTTGTAAACAACACTGCAGAAAAAGAATTGCCAACTACCTCTAAAGAAGACATGCATAAAAAAAAATTGAGGAGATCAGAAATATGATGGATTCCTTGAATGAGCAATACAGAAAAGAAATAGAATGCATTAAACAGTCACAGAGATACAGAAGAACTAAAAATACTAATCATGAGTCTACAAAACCGTTGAGTGAAAGCGAAGACAGAGTTTCAGATCTTGAAGATGCCAGTGCGGCTAGAGAAAAGATGAGAAAGAATCTCTTAAAAACAAGGAGAACTCAGGAAAAAAATAATCCATCACCTGTAAGATGATGCCAGGATGAACAATGTGAGAATAATTGGTATCAATGACAATGAAGGAGTGAATATAAATGACATAAAAAGAATTTGGGGAGAAATAATCACAGAAAACTTCCCAAATATGAGGAAACAATATAACATTCAGGTCATCGAAGCATACAGAGCACTAAATAACTTCAACCCAAGTAAAAACACACCAAGACATATAATACTCAAGATCCCAGAAATCCAACACAAAAATAATATACTGAAAGCTGCTAGGGAGAAGAAGCAGCTCACATTCAAAGGAAAACCCATCAGAATTATAGCCAAGGCAAGGAAAGCATGGAGCAGAGTTCTTCAAGCCCTGCACAATAACAAATTCTAGCCCAGACTATTATACCCTGCAAAACTCTCTTTCAAGTTTGATGGAGAAGTGAAATACGTCCACAAAAAAGAACAACTAAAGAATTTCATGATGACAAAGCCATCCCTTCATAGGCGACGGAAAGATGTTCTAGAGAGAGACCACAATGACCAGAACTCCATGAACGAGAATGGAAGGAACCCACTAAACAGGACAGAAAACTAAACACATGATACAAAGGAGTAGACAACACCAGGTAAATAGTGTGATAAACATAGCAAGACAAACATAACATGTCCATCGATGTAAATAGACTCAACTCTCCAATTAAGAGAAATAGACTGGCACAGTGGATTAGGAAACAAAATCCAACAATATGCTGTATACAAGAAACACACTTAACTCTAAAGGACATGCATAGGCTAAAAGTCAAAGGATGGAAAACAATACTACATGCCCCAGCATCTCAGAAAAAAGAGGAGTAGCAATTCTGTTCTCAGACAGTCTCAACTTCAAACCAAGAATGATCAAATGACACAAAGAAGGCCACTATATATTGGTTAGGGGAAACATTCAAGAGCAAGAAGGAACACTCATAAATATCTATGTACCAAACATAGGAGTTGTCTTACCCAACTATGTAAGACAAATCTTAATGGACATGAAAAACCTAATGTCTAAGAACACAGTCTTAACGGGAGACCTTAACATACCCTTATCTCAAAAAGATAGATCAACCAGACAAAAAATTAGCAAGGAAGTAACACAACTGAACCAGACCTTGGAACAAATGTACCTGGAGGACATATACAGAGTGTTCCACCCAACCACAGCTGAATACACAATTTTTTCAGCTGCACATGGGTCATTTTCCAAAATAGACCTCATACTAGTCCAGAGGTCATGCGTAAGTACATGTAAGAAAACAGAAATCATCCCATGCATATTATCTGACCGCAGTGCAATGAAATTAAATAACAAAAGAAACCAGAAAAACTCGATAAATTCATGGAAACTAAACAACACCCTGCTCAGCAATCAATGGGTCGCAGAAGAAATTAAACAAGAAATTCAACAATATCTACAATTCAATGAAAATTCAAGCACAACTTACCAGAATTTATGGGATGCGATGAAAGCAGTTCTTAGAGGGAAAATCATAGCTATAAATGCACACATTAGGAAAACAGAATGGGAACAAATTAGCACCCTAATGTTGCACCTCCAACAACTAGAAAAAGAAGAGCAAATGAAACCCAGAACGCAAAGACGGGAAGAAATCATAAAGATTAGAACAGAAAATGATGCAATTGAAATGAAGAAAACAGTTCAAAGAACCCACAAATCAAAAAGTTGGTTTTTTGAATAAATAAAGTTCATAAGCCTTTAGCAAACCTCATTAAAAAGAGGCCAGAGAAAATTCAAGTACATGCAATAAGGAAAGAAAAGGATGAAATCACCACAGACCCAGCAGAAATTCAGAAGATTATCAATAGTTACTTCAAGACTCTTTACACTCACAGAATAGAAGACACAGAAAAAATGGACAGATTCCTCAAAAGGTACAAATTACCAAAATTGAATCAAGAAGATATAACAACTCCCAATAAGCCAACAAAATACAAAATACAAAACGTAATAAAAAGCCTACCGACAAAGAAAAGTCCAGGGCCAGATGGATTCTCAGCTGAATTCTACAAGAAATTTATAGAAGATATAATCCCCACACTCCACAAACTCTTCAATGCAATTTAAAAAGAAACACTCCTCCCAAATTCATTTCTGGAGGCAAGTAATTCATTTCTGGTTTTGTCATTCCAAAACCAGGGAAAGACACAACCAAAAAGGAGAACTACAGGCCAATCTTCCTCATGAATGTAGACGCAAAAATACTCAACAAAATCCTGGCAAATAGAATACAGCAAATCATCAAGAAGATAATACACCATGACCAGGTAGGATTCATCCCAGGGATGCAAAGTTGGTTCAATATTCGAAAATCTATAAATATAATACACTATATTAATAGACTGAAATCTAAAATCCACATGATCATCTCAA
>PVKA01025797.1:7593-32635 GCA_004027165.1 Ctenomys sociabilis
AATATTTTTTTTTTTTTTTTTTTTTTTTTGTCTTTTTGAGACAGGGTCTCACTATGCAGTTCAGGCTGGCCTTAAGCTCACTTTGTAGCTCAGGCTGGTCTCGAACTCACAATCCTCCTGCCTCAGCCTCCCGAGTGCTGGGATTACAGGCCTGCGCCACCACGCCCGGCTTAAAATTGCTTTTTTCCATTTGATCCCACTACTGCCCATTTGGGTATCTTCCCAAAAGAGTTAAAAGTATCATTCCACATGTTGTGTGTAGTGGTACACATTTGTGATCCCAGCACTCAGGAAGCTAAGGCTGGAAGACTGCTATGAGTTCAAAGCCAGTCTGGGCTACATAGAGAATTTAAGCCCAGCTTGAATTACTGAGCAAGACCCTGTTTAAAACAAATCATTTCACAGTGATGTATGTGTACCTATGTTTACAGCAGCAAAATTTAGAAAAGCTAAATCTTGGAATCCAGCTACATGCCCACCAACAGACTATGGACAAAGAAAATGTGGCGGGGTGGTTGTACCCAGTGGAGTGCTGCTGTCCCACTAGGAAAGATAAACTTGAGGCATTTGCAGAAAATGGATTCAGCAGAGGCCATAATGTTAAGTGAAGCAAATCAGACACACAAGCTTGTACACCATGATTTCCTGTATATGAAAAATATAATAGGAAAGAGGAGAGAGAGAAAAAAAAAAAAAAGCACAGTCGGGCCAGCCAAGTAGCTCAGCAAATTAAGCACCTGCAAGCAGGCACAGGGGCCAGGTATTCAATCCTCAGGCCCTGCCTTGCCGGCCCCACCCCCAGGGCACACTGAGACAGCAATTGAGACTGGGCCTAGTGGCGCAAGCCTGTAAGCCCAGCTCTTGAGAGGCTGTAAACAGGTGGATCACCATGAGTCCTATCTAGTAGTGAGACCCTGAGCAACCTGTAGATCCTTCCCTAAAATACAAAAAAAAGTACAATAAATCTCCAACTTACAAATATTCATAAGGCAAAATGGAACAAATTTCACAAGTAGCTCATACATAGCTCACAATGTTCGACACGGTGACAGCTGTGCTGCTGTGTGCTCATGCACAGTGTGCAGTGTACGGTGGGTGCAGTGCCAGGCAGAGCCCAGGACATCTGCAGATGGGAGGAAAAGAAATGGGTGATGTGGAGCAGACTGCTGGGATGCAAAGCAGTAACCATGGAAACAAAAGTGAAAATAATTGAGATGGAACAGTATGAAAATGCCAGGCGCCTCTCATTCTTTTGGTGTGTCTGCTTGGTGTTTTAGGCTTTACGTCATATTTTTGTATCAAAGGTATACGAGACTCACTTTGTCAGACTTACAAACAAATCCAACTTTTGAGCACGCTCCCAGGATGAGACTCATTCCTAAGGCAGTCTCACGGCATATATTCCAGGTGAGTTTCTGTTGTTAATCTCTAGTTTCAACTTGATGTGGTGTGAGAGCTCATTTTGTAGGACTTATATTTCTTTAGACATGCTGGGGTCTTTGTTACTATTATGAGCATAGTTTATTTTGAGGAGAAGAAAAGGAAATAAATCCCAGAGTAGGACAGTCTAGGGGTACAGACAGTGGCTCAGCAATGGCCTACATTCAGTACATATCTTACATTTTCTATGGATTACTCCACATAAAATTCATAATGAAATCCATGGAAAAATGTTGAAGTTTTTCCATTTGTTGGGAGATTTCCATTCACTGAGATCACTCACAAGCCAAGTTGCTTTATAGGGTCTTAATTAATATTTTATTTCTTACATTTCTAGTGTGATATTCTAAGTAGCACTTAAGGTGACTTTAATTGGTGAGAATTGTACAGTTTCTACTGCACCATAATCGACAGAGAGAGAGAGAAACAGAGACAGAGACAGAGGCAGAGAGACTGAGACAGAGAGAGGGAAGGAAGGAAGGAAGGAAGGAAGGAAGGAAGGAAGGAAGGAAGGAAGGAAGGAAGGAAGGAAGGAAAGAAAGAAAGAAGGGAGATGAGCAGCCCTTTCCAACTTACTCTAAGAAGTTCACTGTGTAAATAGAGCACAGGGCTGACATCTCTGCAGTGCCGAAAAGGATCTCATAAGATGAACAATCTTTGATGAGAGGAATGTGACATAAATAAAAAATGGCTTCAGGGCCGGGGAGATAGCTCTGTGGAACAAGTGCTGACCAGCAAGTGCAAGGCCCTAGAGGCTCTGGGGATGGCTCAGTGAAATAAGCCTTCCCTGGCATGCACAAGGGCCTGAGTTCAATCCCCAGTTTCAGAAAAAAATAAAGTACAAGGTCCTGAGTTCAATCCCTGGTAACACACACACACACACACACACACACACACACACACAATCGATTCAGATCATGAACCAAACTTGAGTAAAATGGATATAATTTGGATATGTAGGAAAGATATTTATAAGTCACTTGTCTCACACTCTTGTAACTGGATTTTGGTGGCCATTTTCAGTGTGGTATCTAGAAACAAGACTTGTTAAAAGTGCTCTGTAAACCTTAACTGGTACACTAAATATCAAGGACTGTGTCTCTGGGCAATGAGAGATCTAGACAAGGTTTTGTGTTGACTTCCCCACTGTCGCTGTTTCTAAACTCTTACATATCATGGGTGGTCAGATGGGAAAGATGGGCGTGAACCTTGATTCTCTGAGATTGCCTTCTGAGTCCCTACAACTTATAAAGTTGTGCAGGAAATTTTCCTACCATGCTACATGGCCCCGCACATCTCAAAAAAAGTAAAAGGATAGTGAGATATTTGACAACACAAAAAAATAGTGTAAAACTAAATAAAATGCAAACAGAAAAGACTTCAGACCAAAGAAAACTGTCAAGGATGAAGAAGGGCATTACATAGTGAGATGTGTATTATTACACAAAAATCCTGATGCACACGTTAAAAATTTAAAGTCAAACTTTAATGCAAAATCCAAAGAGCAGCAGAAGAAATGAACGAATCCACTATTACAATTGGAGATTTAAACAGCCCTCTACCAAATGGACAGACCTGGAAGACCAGAAATCAGTAAAGGCAGAGAGGAGCTCAGAAGCACTGTAGTCAACTGGATTAATCAGCATCTCTGGGCTAGATCACCCAGCAGCAAGACACACATTCTGCTGAAGTTTATGTGAGCATCCACCAAGACAAACCATGCTCTGGGCCACAAATGAACCTTAGCACATTTTAAAGGCTGAAAGCTACAAAAATGTGTGCTTTCAGGCCAAAATTAATTGAAAGAAATCAGCACAGAAAGGTATCTGGAAAATTCCAAAATACTTAGATATTAAACAACACACCTCTAAATAACACATAGGTTAAAGAAACAATTCTGAGAAATTTTAAAAACATTTGCAGTAAATTAAAATGAAAGCACAACTTATCAAAATATATGGGATTCAGTGGAAATGCTGAATAAGTGGAAATTTATAGCATTGAATGTGTACATTAAAAAAGAAGGTATGCAAAATTAATAATCCAAGCTTAGATATTTGGAAACTAGAAAACAAGAGCAGATGAAATCCAAAGCAAGCAAAGGAAATAATGACAAGATACCCAAATCAATGAAATTGAAAACAAAAGCAATAGAGAAAACAATTTTTTAAAAAGTTAAATCTGTGAAAATATCAACAAAGTCAATAATCCTCCAGCCAGGCTAGCTAAAAAAAAAAGAGGGATGACGTGATTTACTAATATCATAGGTGAAGGAAAGGACTTCACTACAGATCCCTTGAATATTAGAAGTGGAATAAAGGAATAGTAGGAGCAATCTTAGGCCACAAATTTCCAAGACGAAATTGACCACATCCTTAAAAAATAAAATCTGGCCAGCCAAATAGATAGGTGGATTAAAGCGTCTGCTTAGGCAGATGCAGTGGCTGGGGTTCGATCCCCGGTGTGCTGTGCCAGCCCTGCCCCTGGGCCACACTGTGACAGTGATTGAAAGTGGGCCTGTAATCCCAGATCTTTGGGAGGCTGAAAACTGGAGAATCACTAGGTGACTCTCACTACATAGTGAGACCCTGTAGACTCTTACTAAAATATAAAATAATAATAATAATAATAATAAATAATATCTGCCAAAGCTTAAAGAAGAAATGCACAACTTTAATCAACATATATCTATTAAAGAAATTGAATGGATTAGTAACCTTCCAAAATGAACCACCATAGGTCCACCTGAGCTCGCTGTTGAATTCTATCAAATATATAAAAGTTTCTTAAACAGCAATTCTTTACAATCTCTTCCAGAAAATAGAAACAGAATGAATAGCTCCTAGTTCATTGTATAAAGCTAGAATTATCCTGATGCCCAAACCAGACAAACACTGAAAGAAAATTACAGATAAGTATCTCATAAACACACATTCAAAATTTTTCAGTGGGGCTGAGGAGATAGCTCAGTGGCTTAAGTACCTGCCTGGCAAGTGCAAGGTCCTGAGTTCAAAGTTTTCAACAAAATATTAGCAAATCCAATTCAACAAGGATTATGGGGGCTAGGGAGATAGCTCAGCAGTCCAGGCTCCTTGCCTCACAAGTGCAAGGACCCATATTTGATCCCCAGTACTTCATGCTGTGCCGGCCCTGGAACCCCAGGCGTGCCGAGCCAGCCCCTGAAACTGGGCATGGTAGCACATGCCTGTAATCCCAGTGCTGGGAAGGCTGAGACAGGGGATCACTATGAGTCTGATCTGCATGGCAAGGCCCTGTACCAAATAAATAAAAGATTTTTTTAAAGAGGATTATACACAATGACCAACTGAGATTTGTCTTAAGTATGCAAAGGTGGAACAAATCTTTTTCAGCCATGGTTTGCTGAATCCGTGAAAAGAATGTTCTTGTTACTTAAGAATAAATATAATACCATCTTCAGTTGCCTTCTAAAGCTGTGGAATCAACTTTTCATGTGGGGCAACAGATGAGATGATTATAGCAGTAATAACTTCTATCAAAGAATAAAAAATCTTTTTTAATCTCCCTTTGTTGATTTTATCCCTATAAAATGAGAACAGCAAAAACAAAGATCTACGTCTCTATATTCTTCAAGAATCAGCTCCAGTGCTAGCAATCTGCATAAAATCCACCCTCATTCCCCATTTCCAATTACTATAACTTCTTTCAGTTCCAGTGTGCTTTATCTTGTGTTATAACTAGATGAACATGACTGATATTCCCTAGTAAACTGTAAATTTTTAAGATAAACATTTGGTTTATCTTTATTGGTGCAAATAGTGTCTAGCATGATACAGATAAAGTGAGAAGTGAGTATATTGCTGAAAGAATAAATCAAGAACAAAATGATACAAAAGTTCAGAAAGTCCTTTTAAAGGCATAAGTCATAAATTATAAAGCACAAGTGCTCTGCACGTATGTAAGGTCTGACTGTCCCTGATATTTACTGACCATATGCTCCTGGCCTAGTACTTTAACCCCTTTTGATTTCTTACAAATGAATGTATGGACAGAGGTCAAAAGGAAAGTACATTTGTGTTGTTTGCTTTGGGTTTCATTGCTACCACTCCTAATTTTAATGAAATGAAAACGAAGTGTGGGTACAATAAAACCTTTGTGACACAGTTATATAAAGATAAAGAGGAGAAATCGGAAGCTATAGGAAGAAATATAGTTAACTGAAATCATAGGTGAAATAGTCACTGAAACTGGGTCCTAAATTTTGTGCTAAGCTTCCTGATAGCCACGGCAGGAAGCAAACACAATGATGTTAACTTAAAAAGAAAAAGAAATAATTCTAGTTTTCAGAAAAGATAACCCCTTTCCTGGAGCTGCCTTGTACAAGAAATTATGTACTTTTAAATTCTTTTAAAAGTCTAGGGAGTAAGCTGTGGGCAATATACTGTCTGTCCCATTTCCTTTCTTCTTTCTTTATTTTTTTCCCCTGTAATTAGGGCAGGGTCTACAGGGTCTTACTACATAGATCAGTCTCGTAGCAATTCTCCTATTTTCAGCCTTCCAAGCACTTGGGATTACAGGCACGCTCCACCACACCTAGTCTCAGTCACAATCTCAACGCACACCTCAGGCAGGGCCAGCGTGGAATGCTGGGGATAGAACCCTGGCCGCTGTGCTCTGCCTAAGCAGGCATTTTAGTCCTCTGAGCTATCAGCCAGCCCTGTCCCATTTCTTCATCAGCCCCGCTGAAGCACTCCTAATCTGCAGAGCCCCACTTTTGATGGAGGACTGGAAAGGATCTGCGTCAAGAGTCAGCGTCAGCCACCCCAACACCAAGCAGCTGCAGAAAGCAACAGTCACCTCATCATACAGCATTTCTGATTGGCTGTCCAAAAGGCCATCCTAAAATAATTATATTTAGTACAATTCAAGGTGGGACTGTTCTTTCTGGCAATAATTTGCCATTGGATTAAACTCTTTAATAAAACAAATCATGGTTCCAGAGTGTAAAAATAAGCCACCCTAATAAACCATGATAACAGCAGTGGCTTCCTATTTCCTGTGACAGAGGAGAATTGCCAAATTCATCACAAAAGTCATAAGTTGTTTGAAGTTAGAGAAAAGTAGGAGTCAGAGTTGGTGCAGGGAGAGGAGAGGTACTGTAAAGGAACCGCAGCAGCTCAAAATCAAGACTGCTGGACTTTTGCTACTCGAGTCTGTTTTTCTCTTTGAAAATATCCCGAAGCATTTGTCATGCAAGATTCTTAATATAATACTGGTATGAGCCCCAGAATGCACCATCCAGGGTCTACTGACCCCTCCTGCTGCCATGATTCCCCAGCCCTGTGAAGCCCCAGGAGATTTCCCAGTTCACATGTAGTCCTTGCCCTCCTCAGGTCCCAGCTCAGGGTACCAGTGGCATAGTAGACTCTGAACGCTCGTAGAAGCATCTGACACAATAAGTCAGCTGTCCCCAGCCCCATAGCTGGGATGGGTTCCTCAATGCTGCAACAGGAAACCCTGACCCTCACTACTATGGGGTCAGGGTGGAGAGGGACTCTGGGACCCCCCTGGAGTGAAGGAGTGTGGTATGGTCCCCCAGGGACCAAGGGGGCTGGGGTGGGAGAGGGAGAAGGAAAAGCAGCAAGGGGCAGAGGAGAGGTAACATCCCAGGGCAGTTAGCTTGGCACTGGGCTGAACACACCACAGAATGGAAGGGGCAGCCCAACCAGGAGAGCCCTGGATGGAGACAAGGTCATGACCCAGGCATGAAGGGAGCCATAGAAGCAGGTCACCCCAGGACAGGCTCCCCTCCCCAGACCAGAAGAGCCCCAAGTTAGCGTGTGCCCAAGAAGGGTATATTCCTACCAAAATCAGAGGTGAAGAGGCTAAGAAGGAAAGTCAGTCCGACACTCAGACTCTGTACCCCCTTCTCCCAAGCAGCAGCCAGCATTTCTCTCTCTCTCCTTCTGAAGGAAGTTGAAAAAGAACATTCTTTGATTTTTCTAAAACAAACACTGTGCTGAGTGGAGAGATAAGCCAGCCTTGCACTGGCTCAGGCTTCTCCAGGCAAGGGAAGTCACACTTCATATTTCCAGCATGAAAGTCCAAGGAGGGATGGGCCTCGTGCACAGCAGGGAGCAGGAGGGTCTTCCAGCTCCAGCCTTCTTTTCCAGGGAGAGGCCTGCCTGGCAGGAGGATCCACTGCGGACAGGGGCAGCGGTGGCAACGCTGTGTTTCTCTGCCAGCCAGGCCTGCATGTCCAGAGCCAAGAAGATCGACATGGAAAGAGACAAATCCCCACGGAAGGGACCTCAGTGGCTGAAATCAACGTGGCTGATGCTGACGCCTTGGAAATGTGACCGTGACATGGGGACATTTCCACCAACAGTGCGCCCAACTATCAAGAGAGGCAGGAAGGAAGGCAGTTTTGGGAGCGGTGAAGGACACCACGTGGTTCTTCGCTTGCCCGCGCCCTTGCTGGGCCATTACTGGGGTGGTAAGCAGGACTACCAGGCACCCTGCGCTTCCCGCACTTTCCTGCAGTTATCGCACTTAATCCCCTCAGCAAGCCTATCGGGAAGTACAACCATTAACTCTGCTCACCGATAAGAAAGCCGAGTGCAGGGAGAAATGGGAATCTCCCAAGGTCAGGCAAAGTTTACAAGCTGCAGCCCGAGCCACAGCTCAGGCCTCGCCTCGGCCTTCTCCCCACAGCTGCCCTCCATGAACACAAACTCCCTCCTCCAGGCCTCACCTGAGCTCCCCAGGGATCATTTCTGTGGATAACTAGTATCCTACCTGCGGCCCATGTTCATGAAACCCTCTGTCATTCCACCCCTGGGACCTCTTCCTCTAACCCTTTCACCCAGCTCCAACCCCTCTAAGCACTAGGCCTATGAATACAGCCCAAGTGACATAAGAACAATTCAGTCAATACAGACCACGTGTATACAGTGCTCCCATAAGACTATAACGAAGGGGAAGGGCTCCTGCCCCTGGCGACCTCATAGCATCCTTCAGTCCCAGTGCAACGCGTCAGTTATGAGCGCGTGGTGGTGTCAGGAGCCAGCTTGCCATGCTCCCTGTCACTCAAATGCCAGCACACACAATTATCCGTAGCACAAGCTATTGAGATGATAACAAAAGGACCGTGTCACTGATCTCTATAACTGTGCTATACTTTTTAATCATTGTTTTAGAGTGTGCTCTTTCTACTTACTAAAAAAAGAAATAGTGTACTATAAAGCAGTGGGCTGTGTTGCCTCAGCAGCCTCAAGTGACTGTTTTGCTACATCTGTCCATTTCATAATCTCTTCCTGTGTCTAAGTTGGTGTTCTTACCCCTGTGGCTCTAGGAACAATAGGCCACACCACTTACTATTCTGTGTGGGCCTGGGTATATCGCAGGCTCCAGCGTCTGGGTCTATTCATAGGCATTCCACGAGTTTGCCCAGCAATGGCACTGTGTGACGGCTTCTCAGAATGTGTGCCCATCACTGGGAGACCCATGAGTATGTGCATCCCTCCTTCCTCATCATCTCTCTGTCTCTGAAAAACTAGTTCCACATGACTTTCCCACAGAAAAAGGAAAATGAGAGAGAGAGAGAGAGAGCAAGGCATCTCTGGAATCCCTGTGTCTTTTTCTTATACCCTTTTCATTTGTTCCAGGTGGGCTTGCTAAGCCAGTCTTGCAGGACACAGGGAGGGCTCAGACACCAGCCGCAGCATGCAGGGCCTGGTGGAGCACAGTGAGCTGGTGTGGTTACAGTGGATGCACCCTGACATGAAGACGGAGAATGTGAACCGGCTCATGTGGTCAAGAGGCAACACTTCAGGGACAGAACGTCACTGTGGCTCCTGGCAAGTAAGGGTCACAGGGTAGCTGACCATGCACTAGTCAACTGAGGCCCCAGAAAAACTGTATTTCAAGGCTCACAGGAACAAGGGACAGGAGTCTGCAAGGTTTCAGAAATAATCATAGACCAAGACAAGGACTAAAAGCCCCAACTTGTCTCAGTGGGGAACCTGTACTTAAAGCAGCACTTGGTCATCAAAAGTGAATACTGGAGAGAAAACAAACAACATGCTGGTCCTCATGTCATAGGCGCTGTCATCCCTCTGTACTATGAGTTTGTATCCAGAAAGTCAACCAAACACAGATCAAAATAAACAAACAAACAAAACAATCAGGGATGAATATTTCACCTACACTATGTCCTGGCCCTTTTTTTTTCCTGTACAAAAGAGTAAATCTAGTAGAGATGATTTAAAGTCCACAGGAGATTTGTGAAGGTTAAATATGAATACTTACATTTTATACAAAGGACTTGAGTGATTTTACTATCTGCAGGGGACCCAGGAACCAATCTCAGAAACTTAGTGATACCTGTATTTGCCTCTGCCTCAGAGGTGTCTGGGATGAGCCAGGCCCAACATGACTTAATAACACCTCCCTTAAGAAATTTTTCCTGCATCTTTACATCCTGAGCTGCCTTCCAAATGTACTTCGCAAGCATGTTTTGCCACAAAAGAGTGGAGTAATAAGAACCTTTATTGCACATATTGAATGCTTACTAAGTTCTTTTTTAAAAAAAAAATGTACTTTTAAAAAACACATTAGAAATGATACAGAATTTCACTAAATAACAGGAATTCAACAATGGTTATTATATTACATAATGTTGTCCTCAAATTAGTTGTTTAGGTTACCAAATATGCAAAATTGATCAAAATGTTATAAGAAATTAAAAAGGAGACAAAACAATGTAAGCAGTAACTGCTCCTTTCAATAGACCAACAGGAATCAGTAGTAGGACTGCCCATGCTGTCTTGTGTAGATACATAAATGCATTTGCCTGCCTTCTCTTTCCTTCGGCTTTTTCCTCATCCCCACTGCTCCTTCCTCTGAACAAATTCTTTCCCTTTCACAGTACCTGTAAATAAGCCATCCGCTGAGGAATGGACAAAAAACATGTGTATTTTTACACAATACAGTATCACTCAGCTATAAAAAATATACAAACTCAAGGTGTTTTTTATAGGTAAATGGGTGTAACTAGAGACCATACTCATAAGTGAAATGAATCACGTGTAAACATTGTATTGTCTCGCTGGCATTAAGAACCTCAAAAAAGCCGGGCGTGGTGGCACAGGCCTGTAATCCCAGCACTTGGGAGGCTGAGGCAGGAGGATTGTTGTGAGTTCAAGACCAGCCTGAGCTACAAAGTGAGTTTAAGGCCAGTCTGAACTGCATAGTGAGACCCTGTCTCAAAAAGGCAAAAGAAAAAGAACCTCAAAAAGTAATTCAGATTTTTCTAAATACTTACTAAGTTCTTTACAGGTATTTTTAATTGAATAGTAGTATTAACAATTTGAGTGAGGATTGTCTTTTAGATGAAGGTACAGCTTATTAAGATACTTGCAGGCTGACTTACTGATGGGTCTAACTACTTTAATTCCTATACAGATTATAGCACAGTATCATTCTTATATTTCTTCAATAAACTGAATTCATTGACCAGAATTTCATTGATGACACTCTGGTCTTCTGAACACCATGCCTCGTTGACCCAACATTGCAAATCAGAGCTGTGTTCCTTTATTACTTCAGTAATAAAGATAATTAATATTCATTACTAGGTCCCAAGCGCTGTGCCTAATGCTTTAATAGAAAGATTATATTCTTTCTATTAATAGGTGTGGCTCACAGGTTTAAAGAAGCCCTTACCAAAGGAGGTGTGCATGTATATACAAGGTGTGATCAAAAACTATGGTGGATATTTAGATTTTTTTTTCAGTTTATTACAGTAAAAGATATATTGCTATTAATCACCCTGAAAACATTCCTGCTCATTTTCAGCACACTTATGCCATCATACTTGCTTCTCTCTGGAGCAGTTCCACAGGTCTTTTGCATATCTCGCTGTGCTCCCAGGATGCCTCAGCATCCTGCACCCACTCATGATGCTTCCATTTCCTGGTACTCTCACCTCGAGGGAAAAGCCAGAAGTGACACCGGGCCAGGCCAGTGAGCGAGGTGGTGAGGGCGCACGTGTAGCAAAAGCTGCCTCTGTGCCGGGCGCACTGAACGGCAGCCCCCACCACGGTTTTATCACAGCGCATGGAGACATGCAAGAAAAACCTTCCACAATTTCTCCCCAAGTGGCAAGAATGTTGGGTGCAGCTAGGAGCGGTACTGGTCAGTGAAATGAATCAGCCCTGTGTGCGCAAACATCATATCGTCTCATGAGTGTGAGAGTTTGCAAGAGGAAATAAAATCTGAAAGGTAGGATAGATACTGTGAAAGAGAACGAATCTGTTCAAAGGGAAGAACAACTGGGACAAAGGAACAAAAGAAAGAAGGGAAAAACGTACATTCATGTATACATACAGGATAGCTTGGGTAACTGTACTACTGGTTTCTGCTGGTTTGTTGAAAGGAGCAGTGCTTAGTGCTTAATTATTTTAATTTCATTTTTTCTTCTTTTTAATTTTGCATAACTTTTTAAACCAATTTTGCGGGTTTATACATGCTAATCTAAACAACTTATTTGAAGGTAACATTATGCAGTACAACCATTGTCAAATTACTATCACTTTGTTCAATGAAATTTTGTATCACTTTTAATGCAGTTTTATTTTACCATTTTATATTTTTTTTAAATAAAAAAGAGGGCTGGTGAGATAGTACAGTGGTCTAAGTGCCTGTTTGGCAAGAACAAGGACCCAGGTTCAATCCACAGTACCACATGCTGTGCTGGCCCTGCCCTGAGCACATCATGCCGGTCACCAAAACCAGGCGTGGCAGCACACACCTGCAATCCCAGCGCTGGGGAGGCTGAGACAGGAGGATCACTGTGAGTCTGAGCTGCTTAGTGAGACTCTGAACCAAATAAATAAGTAAATAAATAAATAAGATTTTAAAAACAAAATAAAAAAGAATGATGAATAAGCATGCTTGGAACAAGGAGAGAGTACTTTTTTTGACATTTAAAGAAAATTTTATTCATTTTAACGAGAAAATAAAATAGCAATGAAACAGTTTCAAAACAGATTAGTAGGACAGTTACAGTATGGAGGGAGAACTTTGAGGGAGGCTGATGGCACTGTGCCTTTTACCGCAATGAACTCTTTAAACTGAAATATTCGTCATGCATTTTCAGCACACTTTCTGTATATCTCTGCTTTATCTGTCTCCCTTTACGTATAAAGCCACTAGGGTTCGATCACAGCCCTTCTGCTCTGATGACTTCATTCAATCGTAATCACTGCACAGTACTGCTTCTGGATGCTACTGGATGCCATAATCAGGTTAAGTTCCAATACAAGTTTTAGAGGGGGTGAGCTGTCATATATAGCTTCATATATGCTTCTGAAGACATATAATGTTTTTTTTTTCAAATGGTATCTGTTATACTGACGGCCAATTTATTGACTGACAACAATTCCAAGACCTTTCTATTTGAGTAGATACAGTGTCTTATCAGCTGGTTTATCCTCCAAAATTGGAATGTTGAACTCCAACCTCTGTAATACAGAACACAACTTTATTTGGAGACAAGGAATTTAAAGGGATAATTAACTTGAACTGAGTCATTAGAGTGACCCTTAATCTAATATGACAAGTGACCTCATAAAAGGGAAGACTGCTGAAGACACAGGGAGCAAGTGGCCATCTACAAGCCGAGGAGAGAGGCCTCAGAAGAAACCAGTCTTGCTGACAAGCCAGAATTGTGAGCGACTCTGGGTTTACTCCCTCCAGAATCCTGAGGAAAGCTAATTTCTGATGTTTTAGCCTCCCAGCCTGTGGGAGCTGACTCCAGTATGTTTCTTTTTAATTGCCACAAAGAATTCCATTTTATGAATGGACCATAACTGATTCAAATAAGTCCCTTTGCTGGGCACCTGCAACCTTTCTGTCTCGTACACTCTTGCTCTCATCATTCTTTCCCTTCTACCTCCTCAGTCACAAACAATGCTAAGGTGAATCTTTTCACAGCTGAATTCTCACGCATCTGTGGTGTCTGTGGGTGGGGGTGTCCACAGGGACACCCAGGGAGGTGTGTTTACATCAAAATCCTTGACTCCAAATAAAGTTGTGTTCTGTATTACAGAGGTTGGAGTTCAACATTCCAATTTTGGAGCATAAACCAGCTGATAAGACACTGAATCTACTCAAATAGAAAGGCCTTGGAATTGTTGTCAGTCAATAAATTGGCCGTCAGTATAACAGATACCATTTGAAAAAAACAACAGCAACACTATATGTCTTCAGAAGCACGGCTTCCACATCAGTACATCCTGCCAGGAACTTTGAGTTTCACTAAATTTCTTTCCCAGTACCAAATTAGGATCCTGCTGCTTTCTTCCACATTGACTGTTTTATTTGGAGGATTGTATTTTACTTTTTTATAAAGAGGGAGCTTAAAAAAGGAAAGGAAAAAGTCATTCACATACTTAACTCCAAAAAATGACTAAAATTCGGTTCCTTGGAAGTGCAGAGCTTTTCCATCTCTGGTTTCCACACTGCTCTTGCTGTCCCTTGAGCTCCCTAAAGCAAGCCCAGAACTTGTGGTACCCTCACTAGATAGCAGGCAAGAGGCAGCTCTAGCAGTCACTATGCTTGTCATTGCTAAATATGTCATTGCTGTAAAGCCCTCCAGGAATAGTTCTGGGTGGAGACGCACAGTGGCATGACGGTGTTGGGGAATTCTCCATAGTTGGTTTCAATGAGTTCAACACATTAACACAGAGATGCATTTCTGGCACAAAGCATGATCCTCTCTCCTCTTACCTAAAAAAGTCAGTACCACGTGGCTTTAGAATGCTATTCCCTTGTTTAGAAACAAGAATGTCCCTGGCTCTGGCTCAGCACAAAACCCCAACTTTCTGGGTAGAAATCAAGCTCCCCACAATCCAGTTCTTCTCCCCTGTCATGCCCCATATCTGTCAGGCACAGGGCTCTGACTCCCAGGCCTCTTAATTCTCACCCTCAAAGAGGCCTCTGTTACCCCTACATCATGTCTTTGCTCATATCAGTATGTACAAGATCGCCCCATTAGAGGTGGGTAGATTCTATGTCTCAGTTCCATATCTCTAGGACACAGTAAGAAATTAATAAATATTGAGAAGAAGGAAGGAAGAGACACAGAACAGAGAAAGAACCTAATGCTTGACTCGAAATTCCTCTTCCAAGTCCTTCCACTCTCTGGCTGTCTCCCCTCTCTTTGTTCTTCAGCCTCCCTACTTAACTTATGCTTCCTTCATCCATCCCAAGCCTTCTACCTCTACAAATCTTTCTGGACTACTCCAGACTATTTATTCATTTATTTTCTGAGGATATGCATGCTCTCTGACCTGGGCTATATGCTCTTTGCAATGAGGTGCACCTCTGGCTTCTATCTGAACCCCCAAGCTCCTAGGACACACCACCATGGACAGGTACTGAATGGGCTAGGTAATGCTTTCTGCAACTAACCACATTTGTCTGTGGCATCAAGTCAGTAGTTGAGGCAGAAACTTGGCTGTCGATAATCTCTAAAGATCAGAGGCCCAGAAAACACGGCTATGTCTAACTCTAAATTCCACCAGGACTGTTATCACTTAGCAAGTTTTCTAAAAGTCAGTTTTCTCACCTGCAAAATGGGGGTAAAAATAGACTGTATTTCGTTGAATCTTATGAAGGTAATCCACAGACAAAATATGAAAGCCGACAACCAGGGAGCACATAAAGCACATACAACTTCTGGATATAGAAAATCCTTTGTTAGCAGCAGTAACAGCAGCTTTATTACTGTCCTGCCTTCTGAGAGTCCAGGTTTCTCTCCCAAGGCCCACAACAAAGAGAATGCAGTGATGAGACCTACCCACTGGGCGGCAGTGCAGAGTCCCAAGTGGGTTTTGTGTGCTAGATATGAATATGATAGATAAGCACAGGGAAGAAACAGACATGTTTAAGTGTAATTGTTCTGTTCACTGACCTCCAGAAGTACTTTTAAAGGTGAAAGGATCTAAACAGTATTGGAGGAGCAGTGGCAATCCCATCTCCTGGGATTTCTTAACTATTTATGCTCCGTCACAGGGCCATCTACAGAGGGAAGAATAGATAGACTTGGCTTGAGCAGGAATCTCAAGTAGGAATAGAGAAATGTGGAAATTCCAAATTGCAAAAACAAAAGGACATACTCCTTTTGTTTCTTAAGAAGTAGCAGTCTGGCTTTTGAAAACACCCTTGCAGTTGGGGTTTTTCAATTTATGGAACCAATGGGCCTTTGCCCTTGGAAGAGAAGGACTGTGAAATTAGCCATCACCTCCAATCACTCATCTAACAAGCAAGGAAGTGGATCCCAGCAGGACAAGTAGTTCTCACAGAGTCACTGGGCGCAGTGAGGGCTGACCTAGCCGGGTACCCTGAGCAGTAGCTGCGCAGGTCACATACAGCCGCATCCATGTACAGAGCTTCTGAAGATTAAGAGCAGTGTGACTTATCAAGCTGCAGGAGACTCCTGGGAACTAGAAGAAATGTTTCCATTCGGCAATTAAGTATTTATGTCATGGCTCAAGGCAATTTATATGTGTCAAACTTTCCCAGGACAGTGGCACACAGAGATCAATGGCCTATACCAAGGAAAATCTCCATTTCAGATAGAGCCAGGCAGCAAGATTTCACCAGGTTGTTTCAGGAATGTTTTATGGCCCAGAAAGATGATATATGATAGACAGATAGACACACAGACACTTCTGTTTTAGAAGATTTGGCATTAGCAAGATTACTCAGCGGACTAAGCACCTGCTTAGGCAAATGCAGAGATTGGGGTTCAATCCCCACTATGGCACGCCATGCCAGTCCTGCCCCCAGGCATGCTGAGCCAGCCACAGAGTCCCGACATGGTAGCACATGCCTGTAATCCCAGAGCTGGGGAGGCTGAAAAACAGGAGGATCACTATGAGTCCAAGCTGTGTAGTGAGACCTTGTATTAAATACATAATTTTTTAAATGTATTTTTCTCAGCCTGACTCCAATCCACTTGCTCATCCAGTCCAGAGAGTGTTACACGTTAGAGCCCCAGGAATCCTTATGGGTAACATATGTTGCTGGAACATGCAGAGCCATAATATCCCGTAACCCAGTGGTATTGTCCCTAGAGTTCGTACAACTCACTTAACATATGTTTCTGTTATTCCCATCCTGAGATATAAGTATTGAAATATATTATGAGCAATATATGGTTAAATGAAAGATACAGGGGGTATATTAAAAAATAAATCTGTTTATATGACCTATGCTGAAAGACATTTGAAATACCATCCAGTCGCCTACACACTGAGGTGCACAGACCATCATAGCCCTTTCCTCTGATCTCTCTATCTCCCTTCCTTTCAAACTCCCCTGACTTCCTGCATGTTTCTCAGTGCCAAGATAACCAGGGAGGGCTAAGATTAGAGACAGGGGTGGTGTGGTGCCAGGAGCTAAGCCGATGAGTAAGGAGGTGTGCTAGGAAGTGAGGAGCAACAGGAGAAAGGAGCCAGTCAGCGTCTACCTCCAAATCCTGACGTGTTGTATTTGCAAAACTTAACCCCAAGAGGAGATCCAGTACATTGCTTTCCCCTCCTTCCATGGCATAGTCATATCAAGGAATCACTTAGCGTTATGCTTCTTTTGTGAAGCAAGGAAGTCGTCGAGATGGAAAATATCAATTCACACTTTCCTCTGACACTTCTTTCATTGTCAGAGCCTGTACATGTACTGTACTGTCCACTCTCCAAACCTGCTTGCACCATGCCTGTAATTCTCCAGGATTGATGTCACCCACTTGCTGCCCCAGTGCATGCTTTCATGGTCTTAAATCCAGATTATTATAAGAACCTTTTACTCCATCTTTCTACAACAGTCACTCCTACCCCAAGCCCAAGGTTTTTATTAGTGCATCAGAGTTGTAAGCTGATTAAATTCTGATCTGATTTGAAAACCTAATTTTAAGCTCTCAGCATGGCTTTCTGTTGCCTACCAAGCCTTTTACATAGCTTAGAGGTCCTTCATGCTCAGACCCAAACCTAGCTCAGTTTGCAAGCTCTTCACTGTCTCCCAGATAATCTATAAACCAGCCATATCAAGCTCTTAAATGCCTAGCCCCCTATGCCCTGTTAAATGCTGGTCACATTGCGAGGGTTCATTATCTACACAACAAATTCTACTCATCCTTGCAGACCCATCTCAAGCATAATTTCCCCTGTGAGGTCCTCCTAGCTCTTCTCAGCACATTACCTGAGACCTCGTCTTCCTTCATCCCATAGATGTGCACACAGACAGACTCCGCCCTGTGCCTCCCTCCTCAGTTGCATCACAGTTCTCAGCCTTGGCCTGTCTTCTAACTGAATGGGAGTCTCTCGAGGAGTAAGACATGTCATTTCTTTCTACAACTCATTCAATGAACATGGAGCTCAGAGTCCTGACTACCATTTACAAGTTAGAAGAACATATACAAGGTCCCTAACATTTTTCATTCTCAGCTTCTTCATATGCAAAAGAAGACAATGATAGAATATGATAGCATTATTATAAGCAGTAAATTGATTAAGGCAAATAAATCTTTAACATAATGCTAGTGTAACCCACAGTTAGTGTTAGGATAGGCATGAGGGAATGCTAACTCAGCCAATGGAGGATATTTATACTGTGTGCCAAGCCCTTACTAAGAGCAAGAACAAGCACAGCCCATCCTCGAGGTCTGTAGAGTGTAATAGAAGATACAGACAGTTACTGCAATATGAGGCACCTACTTCTGAGATTGAAAGTCCTTCCTGGGGGAAGGATAACAAGGGGATGAATCTGGAGGGGTGAGGGAGGACAGGTAAGTGCTCTTTGTGTGCTCTGCACACAATGTGCTTCTGGGGCAAAGGAAAGATGAGACCAAGCACATTGGCTGTAACTGGAGCAAATCCAATTAAACCATAAGAACGACTTTAGCTCACTTCTTTTTCAACATAGGCTGGAAAATAACAACTATGAAAATTCCTTGAGAGCTTCTAGCCCGTATTATGCACTCTTGGTTCATGTAACATGCCACTCACATTTATTGAGCACTTTCTACATGCCAGGCAGTGTGCTGCACATGCTAGGTCTACTGAGACATACTATAGCTCCAGTGTTGGTGAGAATCATCCCACCTTTATAGATAAAGCAGCTGCAGTTGTGTCACCCAACTCCACGTCTTAGCTCCTACCATGGCTAGATATGGTTTAGGATGTCTCCAAAGATTTGTCTGTTAGAAGCATGGACCTCAGTGTGGTGATATGAAAGGTGGTAAAATCTTTAAGTAGGGTTAGATGGGAAGTCTTTGGAGACACTACCTCCAAAGGAATGAATGTCATTCTCATGAGATCTGGTTAGCTGGAGAAGAGTTATAAAAGGGCATGGGTGGCCCATCCCCATTCTGTGCTTCCTGTCCTATAATCCCTCTTATGTAGTCTCCACCAAGATGAAATCTAAGATGAAATCTACCATGATGCAATATGTACCAGGGTGCCGGGCGTGGTGGCGCATGCCTGTAATCCCAGCACTCGGGAGGCTGAGGCAGGAGGATTGTTGTGAGTTCGAGACCAGCCTGAGCTACAAAGTGAGCTTAAAGCCAGCCTGAACTGCATAGCGAGACCCTGTCTCAAAAAAAAAAAAAGACAAAAAAAAAAAATATGTACCAGGGTACCTCACCAGAGCCAGTGCATGTAGTGTGGACTTCCAGCCTACAAAGATGCGAACTAAATAAACCTCTTTTCTCTATAAGTTACTCAGCTTCCAGTGTTTTCATACAGTAATGGGAAATGCACTAAGATGGCTCCTTCTGGAAGCCCTAGTCTCATACACTTCTCTAACTTTGACCTATCACCATTTCTTCTCTCACCTTTCCGGTCCCCCAGCAGACAGTAGGAAAGGAGAAATTGCAAAAAGTGAACCCTACCCAGCAGAAAGGTGAGTCAGAAGATGGGGAAAGTAGTACCTGAGAAAGAAAAGCAATTGGCCAACCCCTGAGCATGGTAAAAGCCACTTTGGAAAACAACTTGGAAATAGATGGTAATAAAGTACACACCCTACAGCCCAGAAATACCATTCCTACCAACTCACATCAAATCCGTACCCTGGAACATATGGACAAGAATTTTCACAGCAGAACTGGGTTGCAAAATACTGGAAACAACCTAATGTCTGCCATTTGTATTCAAATAGTGAAATACTATACTAGACCACAGAACAAAGAAGCTAGAGAGACCTATATCCATACAAATACCTGCTGTAAATATAATTTAAACTGAAACAGCAATTTTCAGAAGAGTGCATGTAAGTGCTGTCCTGTGCAGACAGTTGAAAAACACATTGCTGATGGATGTGCCGTGTGTAGGAAAAGACAGAAGGAATGACTGGGTGTGACAGACACCAAATCAGAGACAGCAGAAAGGAGAGGCAGAACAGGGGAGGCACCCGCAGGGGTGGGGAGACGTCTTCTTTCTTACACTGGATGATTAGCACCTGGGTTTTATTTTATTATTCTTTGTCTCTTCTGTGCATCTCCAGGTCATTGCATTATTCTGGAGTCATTTTAAGGAAAGGAAAGAGGAAAAAAACACTCATGGAAGTTTCCAGAAAAAACAATGAGCTGCAGGGTTGCAACCCCACTGCCACATTTGACACATGACCCATTCTTTTCTGTTCTTTTGACGCTCGAAGACACTCAAACAATTCAAGGTTTCCGGGCTCCTCTGAATTTGATGTTTTTTTGGTGGCAGGGTGGACCCAGGTGCCAAATTCCAATTTTGAAAATGTCAGAAGCTCCACTGGGAGACTTGCGAAGAAGCAAATTAAGAGCCAGGTTTCCCATCAGGAGAGATTAGCGAAAACTCAAGCACATCAGATGGCGCTAATGGCTCCTTTAGGAGACATAGAACATTGCCTCAAGAGCGTGCTCCCAAGTCATTACAAGAAATGTTTAGGGAAGAAATAAAAGAACATGTCATTCTCTGCTAGCTTCACTAAGATACCGACGCGCAGCCAGCCAAGCACACAGCAGACGACAGCTGAGGAGGCAGCAGACCCAGCCCTGTAAGCAGCACACCGGCAGTCACGCCATGCCCCTGAGCACCTTCCCCAGTACTCCCAGAGACTCTTCCTCGCAGTCCTCACCAACAGCAAAACCACCTCAGGAGCGTCAGCTTACTGAGTCCCGCAGAGGTCCTGAGCCTGGAAAGCTGGTCCTTGAGGTCATCGGAGCAGGTCTCCAACGCTCAGGACAGCGGCAGCTTGAGCCCCTGGATGTGGTTGGAGACTATGGCCGAATTGCAGAGGCAGGAAAACGGGGCGGGAAGGGAGTTGCTGATCACAACTTCGGATGCAGACGCAACACCACCAGGCTCCAACGCTTCAGTATCTTCACCATTTTCCCAAGCCCATTCTTTCCTGAGGAGATCCCTTCTCTCTATCCCCTTCCATCTCGCCCTTTCTGCCAAAACTGCTCTTCTTTGGAAACAAACAGTTCTGTTTCTCCTTTGGAATGTGTCCTATCTCCTCCTTAATAACATTCTGGTCAGTTCTCGGAATGTGATTTACATTACTGACCAGAGCACACAAGAACAAAACAATGGCAGGGCTTCCCAGCTGAGCACCAGGGTGCGACTGGCCAGTCTCCCAGGGCCAGGGGCGGCAGGGAAGAGCCTGCGTGCTGTCCTCTCCTCTGAGTCTTCTGCTCCGGGGCCGTGGGTATTTCATGGTCATGCTCTTAGGGCTGCTGGGTGACACAAGGCCTGAAGGGAGACACTTTGCTTTTCTGGGGTTGATTGCTAGAACTGCAGGCTTCAGAGCTTACTCACCCAACAAGGCTTGGGTGCAAGCCAAGGAGCAATGGAAAGACTCTCGGGTCACACATGCTGCCCTTGGCTGTGCCAGCCCAGCCCAGGAGGCGGGCCCCAACCCAGGGTGTCAAGAGCTTCTGCAATTATCAAGGTTTTTTCCCTCTGGAGCAGAATGCATTTGCCTCCCAAAGAGGACTCCTCACAAAGCAGACTGTCCCTCTCCAGAGTGGGCATGAAGGTTAGCAAACTGCTTCTGCCTTCTCCAGAAAGCCTAAGAGTACAATGGGCAGACAGGTGTGCCTGCTCAAGGCAGCTCTGGCAGGAGGTGTCTTAGTAGGAGCTCATCTTTTAAACCTCCAGGCCTGGCTGCTGGGGTGGGGGTGGGGGGGAGCGGGGTACGGCTTCCTCTGCTGCTTCTTTTATTTGCTAATCCCAAACCAGCCCACAGGGCTAGCCAAATAGCTCAGCAGATTAAAGAACCTGTTTAGGTAGACACAGGGGCAGGGGAGTTCATCCCCTGGCCTGCGATGCCAGCCCCACCTCCCAGGGTGCACTGAGATAGCAATTGAGACTGGGCATCATGGTGCACACTGTGCCCACGTGCCTGTAATCCCAGCATTTGGGAGGCTGTAAACAGAAGAATCACTATGAATTCAATCTATACAGTGAGTCCCTGTACACCCTGTCCTAAATACAAAAAGAAAACAAAAGTTTAGTATGCGTGGCCTGCTGATTAGTTGTTGTTTAAGCACCTGTTCATGCGAAAGCAGTCAGGTGCAGGATATCGTGGTTCAAACCCCACCTCCACCTTCCTTACCAGACCCTCCCTTAAGGCAAGCTGAGCCAGCCAAAAGAAAAAAAAAATCCTTCCCAAACAAGCCCACAGGACCTTTCTTTAGAAAGGTTTTCCTGGCAATTGCTAACACATTAACCAGAGAGGCAAAACAAATAACAGCCCCAAGAACACAAGCACATCATTGGCAATTTTAGAGATTTTACTTGCTAGCTGTAAGCCTAGGCATCAACCCAAGCCCCTCCATGTCCCATCCAGGCCTCCAAGTACCTTGGGGGAGCCACACAAGCCCTTCAGTTTCTTCTAGAACTTTTTATAGAATGCTGACCAAGCTCCCTCTCTGGCCTTCTCACCTATATGCCTCAAGGGGTGGCTCTCCAGCTCCTGAGAAATCATTTCCCCCCCCAAGGCTTGCTCTGCCACAAAGTCAGAAAGAGAAGCACATCCATCTCTGGACCTCAAACCAAAGCCAGATAGTCAGCCAGAAAACTGTAAGCCCAACGTCTTGGAAACCAGACCATTAAACTGAGTCTGCCCTCAAGGAAGTCGTATCTACCTTTCTCACTTTGCAAGTGGCAAGTGAGGTTCCAAGACAGGACCCCAGATTTGTGCCAAAACAAGTTTCTGGGTGTTTTTAAAATGGCTCATGGTGGCGCATGCCTGTAATCCCAGCACTCGGGAGGCTGAGGCAGGAGGATTGTTGTGAGTTCGAGACCAGCCTGAGCTACAAAGTGAGCTTAAAGCCAGCCTGAACTGCATAGCGAGACCCTGTCTCAAAAAGACAAAAATAAATAAATAAATAAATAAATAAATAAATAAATATAAAATGGCTCATAACACTCTTCCTGCCTGGACATTTGTGAAAATTCACAGACCCACACAGAACTAGGAAACGACAACCATTTTTTGCCAGAATGAAACTTTAGAAAAAGATTTTCCTCTTACAATAGGCAGCTGGCAGCCCTGCTAGGTGGACACTCCTGTCCATTTCTTGTGCTTTACCCCCTCACAAGTAGAACCCCACAGTGAGGCTTGTTCCTGTGTTAAACGGCCCATCCCTTTTTGACAGGGGTACTTTTTCACTCTTTAGTCTCAGGTCTTATTCTACCTACAATCCCTCAGGTGTGGACTCTCTCACCAACTGGCCCCTTCTTCATACTGAACCCTCTCTCTCTGGACTCTGCTTCTGACCTGAGCTCTGCCCACCCACTGCCCATAGCTCACCTGGGAGCTCGCCCTATCATAATCACTGTGGTCTCCATAGCACCAGGCAAATGTTCCATAAACCCGAGGCACGTGTGCACAGATGAGATCCAGTCACAGGCAGGACACAAGTTTTAAATACCTCTACTTTATTCACTGCAGGCTGTCATCACCCGCAGTCAGCTCCCATGTATACACAGTATACACGCCCAGCCAGGACCCAGGTCGTCCATCCTTCTGCACTGCATGGAATGCAAAAGAAGCAAGTACGGCATGGGGCTTTATCCACGGCGGTGGCTGGGGTCCTCAGGAGCCAACGCCCAGGCTGGAGAATCCAGCACCTCAAGCTCTCCTCGGCTCCCCAACCTCCTCTCGGGTACTGAGAGTATTTGGGCGAAGCTCCTCCTATCAGTGCACACAGTTGGCAAAGGAGGCTTGTGGATCCTAAGTCCAAGGCCTCACTGGTCTTCACCCCACTGAAGAAATTGCTGGAGCTCCCTGAAGGCTCCTCTTCTCACACAGTCAACAGATGTCACCTTCACTTCCTACGCCATCGCCTGTGCATCAAGTCTTCTCCTCTCAGCTCTGGGAAGCTTGGCTGGCCTGAGGAAAAGCTCAAAGACAAGACAAACTTCCCAAATTGTCTTGGTCATGATATTGGATATTTTGGTTTTGGGAATAGGGAAGGGGGGCTCTACTGTTGTTTTAAGCAAAGGCAGAAGGAGCTACAGGAAGAGCATGGAGATCTGGCTTGTGTCCAGGGTGAGAGTGGTTGTCCCTCCTTGAAATGACATGCGAAGCAACTGTTAGCAAACAGCGCTTGCCAGGGAGCCGCTCACCCCTCTGCCCACTCCACACAGCTACTACCCCACCCTCTCCTCGCCAGGGAGAGAATGCACTCACCAAACACTGGCAAGTCTCCCCTTCTGCCTGTACCCTGGGGTCCTTTCATCTCTGAGCCTCACAGTGTAGGGAAGGGGATTCCTTCTTGCTCTGTCCTTCAAGAGTGCAGCCAGCCCTGCTCCACAAAGGCCCTCCCCTTGCTGGAGCTCTGGCCACATTCTCCAGCCCAAGATTAGACCAGCATCAGAGGCCTGGGTGGCTGGCAGCTTGCTTTATGAATTTTGACTATGAAGGAAACCTCAGGAAACAACTGAGCCCCTCTCCCCAGGGAAGGTTCATGCTTTGATCTAATCTCATTTAATTCTTCACTGAGCCCCTGGACTCAGCCTGCATTGAAAAGCAGAAAACCCCCTTTCCACTTGGAGGAATCTGCACCTTCAAAGAATACCCTGCTTGGCCAAAGGATCTCTATCCCCACCTTATCTCCCCTCTTGGAGCTACAGAAAATGCCTAGGTTTTTACCCCTGCCACATTAACAAAATAGAGGTGTCTCCAACAGTTCCTTCTAGCAGCTTCGAAGGCCTCTGGGTCAGGTTATGACTCTTGCTGCCTCCTGAACAGCTCTCAAGGAACCTGAAAAGAGACATCCCCTCCCCACCTTCACTTCTGGAGACCTGGGTTGGCCCTGCATCGCATACTCATCCCTCTGGCTGGGCGGATTGCTCTATAAAGATGACAGCTGGGCATGGTGGGAGCACCAGGTCACCTCTGTCCCTGGGGACAGGGTGGGTTCCCAGAGAGCATAATCTGAGGTAGCAAACAGACAACCCAATTCACAGCTGGAGAAGCAATGTGCCATGCCCAGCACAAACAGCAGGAGCATCCGGAGGGAGGGAGGGAGTGAGGGAGGGAAGAAAAGAGAGAGGGAAGGAGAAAGGGAGGAGGAGGG
>PVKA01025798.1:0-32503 GCA_004027165.1 Ctenomys sociabilis
TTTTTTTTTTTTTTTTTTTTTTTTTTTTTTTTTTGTCTTTTTTTTTGAGACAGGGTCTCATTATGCAGTTCAGGCTGGCCTTAAGCTCACTTTGTAGCTCAGGCTGGTCTTGAACTCACAACAATCCTCCTGCCTCAGCCTCCTGAGTGCTGGGATTACAGGCATGCGCCACCACGCCCAGCTCGCCCCTACTTTTCTTTTATACACACATTTCTGATATTCTGTCAAGGAGATCTTTATCTTGCTTAAATCAAGAAGGCATCCTCCTGTTCTTTTTTTCTAGAAGTATTATGATTTTGCCTTTCACATTTGGATCCACAGTTAATATAGAATGAGTTTTATGTGTTTAATGAGAAACATAGATTAAGAATGACTTTTCCCAGAGAGGTTTTCTAATTTCATTATTTACATTTACTGTGTTTCTACTGAAACATTTAAGTAAAAATCTATCTGTCCCAACCTTTCATGGTAAGGGCAAGTATTTTCAAAAGCAGAACCACTGTTATTTGTATCATACTTTATCTCCTATAAACTAGGTTGTATGCATCAAAAATTTTCCCATGAACTTCATTATACATGTACATTTTTTCTAACTATTGGTGGCTATGCAGTAATTTATTTAACCTATCTTCTTTCAAAAATTATTAAAGTTGACTCAAATTATTCTGTATCATAAACAATGCTGTGCAAGTGATTTTTGAAATCAAAACTTCATGCATTAATTAAAACAGTCATTGTCAACACAATGGAGAATTAGGATATCTGTATTTGTTTTGTTTTGTTTTTATTTTTTTTGGCTGTACTGGAAATTGAATATAGGGACTTGTGAATGCTATGGAAACACTGTGAATAAGCTATGTCCATATACAACTACCAACTTCTTTAAATTTTTTATTTTGGGTTCTTTCATTAAATTACCTAGGCTAACCTCAAATGTAATCCTCCTGAATACCTAGGATTACAGCCACAGAACTTTATGTCCAAGGGAGGATCTCTTAAGCCTATTGATTAGAAGCATTTGTACTATGAAGATATTGAAACTTAAGTTTCAAGGTCCCTGGGCTATGTGGGATCCTTTCAAATTCCTGTGCCAATTTGTGCAATGGTACCTTTGTATCATTTGGCAGGGACAGAGGCATTTCGCTCCTTCTTCTCAGCCACTTCTGTTATCATCATTGGAATATATCATTTAAAGGCTCATAGCTGCTATTTGGCTCAATAAGGTTAACTGGTTGCTGTTCTGATATTTAATAACAAACTACTTATCTGTTAATGGAAAGAAGTGTTTGGCTGTCCCAGGGAGCAAAAATTGCTCCTTTATAGGACTTCTAGTAAGATCTTGTGTAATAACAACAAAAATAACAACCAAAAAAAAAAACAGTATCTGTTTCAAAAGAAAAAAATATCAAGTACATACTAGTCATTGTGTCACAAGAAAATGACAGTATCCAGGAGGTGTGTGAGTAACTCAGTGTACAAAGCAAAAATTTTTAAATACAATTTACTGGGGATTTTAGAATTCAAGTTATATCAACTTGATTTGAAATGAAAGTGAAGGTCAAACTACCACACCATCTGTTTATGTTACAGCTTTATGCCCTTACCCATAAATTTTCACTATAAAAATTTTCTTCACAGGCAGAAAAACTGATGAGTAAAAAAGTGGCTCCAGTTTGAAAGAAGTATATGTTCAGTTACCTCCATGTCTTAAGCATTAGTGATTATTTTTAAAAGTTATTATCAGATATTTCAAAATAAAGTAAGGACAAAGAATATTATAAAGATTATTATACCCACATGTGAACATTGTCAAATCATTTTATTCTTTCTTAAAAAATTAAACAAGATATGGTTGTTTTGCTTCTGTGAGTTCTTCTTTTACTTATGTAGTTTTGGCTTTACTAAATATTTTACATTTAGGGTTGGACAAATAGCTCAGTGGACTAAAGCACCTACCTGCTTCATCAGAGCACAGCAGGCAGGTTCAATTCCAGCATACCATGCTGGCCCTGCCCCCAGGTCTCCCTGAGATTGACAACAGGTGTGGTGGTGTGCACCTGTAATCCCAGTGCTTGGGAGGGTGAAACAGGAGGATCACTATGAGTCTAGTCTATGTAGTGAGACCCTAAACATCTGCCCTAAATTTAAAAAACATTACATTTATAACAATTTAAAACAATTGCGATAACTTAAAACAATTGTGAAGTGTTTTATATATATATATATATATATATATATATATATATATATGTTTTAGAAGTAATATATATATATATATATATATTTTAGAAGTACTTTGTATATATAGTACTTTTCTTTGTGCAACATATTTATTCAGATTTCTCAATGTTCAGTGATGATATTAACTTACATAGAATGTTTATTCTTCTTTAGATGGAGATAATAGGTTTCCAACTTGCTCTAACAAGGTGATGGAATTGTTCAGTGGATACATACAGACACCTTCATCTAGACAAATATTGTCCAATTGGAAATATTTTGATCAATGGAACTGTACCATTTTCTCCTCTCCTTATTCTTACAGATTCTATAGTTTCTTTCCAGTAGTCAACTCATAGTATTGTCTCTTCTCTACAAATACTTTGCCTCTTGCTGGATGCTTTCTAAGATGTCTTGTTTTCCTTTTACTCTCACAATTTGATAGTAATAGGTCAAAGAGTTAACATATTTGTTTGTCCTGATTTATATGACTTGAGATCTTTGTCAGTTTTGGACACTTGTCATTGCCTCTTCAATTATTATTATTGACCCATTTTTTTCTCTTCTAGTACTCCAAATAAATATATATCGGGAGTTTTATCTGTTATTCATGTCTCTTATCTTCATTATTTTTCTTTTATTTTGCTTCTGTTTGGATAATCTTTATTAAATCACCCTAAAAGTCACTATCCTTACTTTTTTTAAAACCTCTAGTGTGCAGTTAAATCCATTCATTTTATTCCTAATTTCGAATATTTTAATACTTATAATACTGATTCTTAAAAGTACAAGGGTTTTTTTTTAAGAGATTCTTAAATTTTGAATCTGTTTGTTAACTCCAGTGTCTAGACTTTATATGCACCTGATTCCATTTTGTATTTACATTTTTATTATTGTTCATATTTTTATTCTACATTACATATCTAGTATTGCCTAAGTGTATACACGACGTCATATGTACAAGAAGGCGAGAAACTTAGCACAGTGGTAGAGTACCTACCAGGCGTGCACAGACCCCTGGGTTAAATTCCCAGCATTCAAAAAGGACACATTAGAGCACAGACATGATGAGTGATATTTCTATCTGTGGCTGCACACCCCCAACCCCAGTGTAGCAACTTTTCTTTTTTCAGTACCAAGGATTGAACTCAGGGCCCTGCTCTTGCAGGCAGACACTTATTCTACTGAGCTATTTCCCCATCCAATGAGTAATATTTCTATCAGAAAAAAAAAGAATCCTTTCCTATGTTTGAGAGATAATGGAAGGATGATATTACTTTGCCCAAGCAGAAACAGAATTATCTTTGTTAAAATCCTTCTCTGTTTTATGCCTGATCCTAAGGAATGATGTATCTGTGTTTATTTGTATATCTTGATTTTTAGACCTAAAGAATGTTAGGAGAGACAAAAATGCTCTTAGGAAAGTTTGAAAATAACTATTTATCCTTCTGTTTCCAAAGATTCAAAATATGGCAAATTATTTAAAAGGAAAAATATTTGAGTGTTCATGAAAATCTGCCTCCAACATTTACAGGAAACTTCACTCTGACTTAGGGGCTTTATGTCTGGTTATAAGCATCCCAGTTGTACAGATTGTCTCATGAAGAAGTAAATGATTGCCGGGCGTGGTGGCGCAGGCCTGTAATCCCAGCACTTGGGAGGCTGAGGCAGGAGGATTGTTGTGAGTTCGAGACCAGTCTGAGCTACAAAGTGAGCTTGAGGCCAGCCTGAACTGCATAGTGAGACCCTGTCTCAAAAAGACAAAAAAAAAAAAAAAGAAGTAAATGACTGTAGTCAGCTGTACTTGTATAACCAGTCCCTTGGGCAGGGTCAAGTACCTACTGCACATCTTCACATTGGTTGTATTTCCAGTTGAGTGACTCACTGTGGATCAGGCCCTATCCTCACTGCAGCCCAAATGAACAAATAATCTGATATTTTAAAAAATGGCTAGTGGTTGTTATTCCATGCCTGAAGGTCTCCACCACAGAATTCCAACTCTGCTAGTCCATTTTGCTTTGGCAGTTCCCAAATATCTCTAAATATTTGACTCTGGTGCCTTACTTCACTAGAAATCCAGGAAGCCAAATAACCACCCTGTGAAAAATCAGTTCAAAGGGACCAGGAATTTAGTAACTGTCAACTTCCTCATTTTTTGTCTCTGTTTATAACTTATAACCAACAGGTGCAAGCCAAGCTCATACCTGTAACCATCAAGATGACGCCCCCCCCCCTGCTAGGAGCCCAGCTCCAGCTTCTCCAGGTGCCCCTGATTCTCCTCCCTCATCTGTCCCACTTCAAGTCTCTGCCAAAATGAAAGCGTGGCTGTGTGCATCTTTTCGGTGTCAGCAAATTTTGACTAAAACTCTTGTTTTTATTTATTTCCTTAGTCTTTATTTACAGAAGATTTAAGTACAGAATCTTGTTTCAGTTTCACCTTAATAATATTTAGCCACATATTAAGCTTGCCCCGTGTGGTGTTAGGGATCGTGTGTGGTCCCACTGCAGGGTGCCACAGAGGCGTGTCCTCTGACAAGTTGAAAGCATCAAAAATTAAAAGAGTATTCAGTTACAATTGAGTCAAGAGGGCTGTGGAGGTACCTGGGTGGTCTAAGCACCTGCCTGGCAAGCAGGAGGACTTGGGTTCCATCCCAGGTACCTCCTGCCATGCCCTGAAACTGCACTGAGACAAGAGGGGCACTAGGAGTTTAAACTGCATAGTGAGACCCTGTACCAAAGAAATAAATAAATTAGAAAACAAAATAAAACAGGATAAGGCTCACTCTGCTCCATGCAGATCAACTCTGAAGAGATGATGCAGCTGCTCCATATGGCAATTAGCAGATGACACCTTAAAATCATTTACAGCCTGCATCATTGCACACAGTAACCTCATTTTGTCTACTTTCATATTTCTCAGACATATTAAATGTCTGGGAAATTTCCAACATTTGAGTAATTTTTGCTGTTCTCCTTTAATTCATAGGTAGCATTATTATTTAAAATATAAGGTTAAAAATACAATGGTGTGGCCTTTAGGAAACATTGTTTTAGTCTATGAAGGCATTTTCAGCATTTGCTTACACAATTACTTCTATTTTGTGTTAGAAATTTCCTCTGGCTTGTGTTGTACCAGCTTCTAAGTGGAAAGTTAAGTTCATTCATGTTACTGTTCAGCCATCCCTAGCCTTCTCCGTAATGTTTTCTTCTTCCCAAAATGAAATTCTGTACTCATTAAGCAACACCTTAAAACGAATGCTTCCTTCGCCTGAGTCTCTTGTAATTACCATTGTTTGATCTCTTGGGAACTCAGTAAACTATGCATCTAACTAGCAGCACACAATATATTTTTCTTTTCTGTCTGCCTTGTTTCCTATATCATAATGCAATCAAGATACATCTCCAGTGCAGGTTTTTTTTTTTTTTTTTTTAATGTATTTAGTACAGGATCTACAAGGTCTCACTACACAGATCAGACTCATAGTGATCCTTCCTGCTTTTCAGACTCCAAATGCTGGAATTACAGGTGTGCACCACCACACCCAGTCTCAATCATGCCCCAGGGGCATGGCCAGCACAACAGATGTGGAATCAAATCCCTGACACACACACCCCCAACCCCCGCATCTACCTAAGCAAGCGCTTTAATCCACTGAGCTATCTGGCCAGCCCCTCTGGTGCATCCTACCTTTACCTTGGGTGATTGAGTACTGGTTGAATTCCCAGTTCTTGCATACAACAAAGAACTAAACATGGCACATGACGGTAAGGAAGAAGCAGGAAAGTTTCAAGCAGGTGATACCCTCTGAGTGGGCAGGCTCGTGCTGGCAGAAAGAAAAAGAAAGGAAAACTGGCACAAGTATGGAAGCTGTTGAACTTAAAATTTTTAAATGCTGTGCCAGGTCTAGAGTGCTTCCTGTTGGGTCTTCCAGATAGTGATTGACAGGGTACTGAATCCTGTCAGCTGTGTCTATGCTCACATCCTTTCCCATAATTCACTCTATGATAACTGTATGTATGAGCTGCAGTCCATATGCATGAACCTTTAGGGTTCCAAGAGAAGAAAGGTTGCTATAGATCAAGAGAATCTGGCATGTGCATATCCTGATTTTGGACTTTGGAGTTTTCCATAGCAAACTCAGGGGACTTTGTTTCTCTTCCCTCTATCTCTGGGGAATAGGCTTTAGGACAGAGGTCAGAGGGTTGACCCTCAGATTGCCCAGGTTGCAGTGAGTTGAGGATGTGGCTCTGTATAAGTACTACATAAACCACTTGTGCCACTGGAATAAGAAGAGTGCTGCTGGATCTCAGGTTGTACTGTGCATGTTATGCTGTAATTTGATTCCTTCTTAAAGTATTATGTACCCATTGTATGTATCTACAACATTTGGCTTGTACATTCCTCTTAAACACTTGGGTTATTTTTGACTCTGTAAATAATGATAGCATGAACAACGACGTACAAATATCTGTTTCAATCCTCAATTCCAAACTCTGTGATCATACACCCAGAAGTAGAACTCATGACTTATGTGGCAACTCTGATAATTTTGGAGGAAATGTCATACTGTATTTCACAATCGCTGCACTACTGAATGTTTCCCAACACAATTGTTTCTTTCCATTCAACCTTTCTCTCCTTCCATCTTCTTCTTTCTTTTTTGCATAAGTCCATACTAGTGGGTGTGGTAAAATATACCACTGTTGTGATTTCCATTTCCTAGGTACAGATGATATATTTGGTCCTATGTTTGTTTGTTTATTTTTTATATCCAGAATGATATTCTTTGAATTTCTCACTTTGTAATGGTTTTTGTCCTTGTTTATTTTTTGTTTTGAATGGAGGGGTTGAACTTAGGACTTTGTACTTGGAAGGCAGGTGCTTATGCCACGGAGCTATCCTCCCAGCCCTTCATTCCTACCTTTATAGTAAATTTTTCTTTGATTTGTTTTTGATATTTTCACTGTGGTTAATCGTTTTGTTAACTTACATTAATTGTGCCTAGTAGTGGAGCCCAGCACTTTATTTCCATATATTCATATAGCATGTGCTAATCAAATCCAGCCTCCCTTTCTTCCCCACCTTTCCCAACTCTACAGGTCACTGTTTCACATCTGGCTCCACTTTTTTAGCTTAGTTTTTCCATTTCCTTCTTTTGCTAATTGCTCTGGCTAAAGCTTGAATGCGAACAGTAAAAATGAACCTTTGTCAAGTGATGCCTTCAATATTTCCCTGTTCTGTATGAAATAGGGTATGGGTTTAGCATATTCAGATTTTATTGGGTTAAGGTGCAATTTACTATATATCTAATTTATTGAGGACTCTCAAGGGAGGTTGAACTTTATCAAGGCTTTTTCTCCTCTATTCCATAATCATATGGTTCTTTGTCTTTCATTCTGTTGATGTGATTACATTTATGGATCTATGCGTGTGCGTTGAGCTATCTTTACAACCTAAGGATGAAAATACTATAATCATAGTGAATGATTTTATGTTAATTTTGAATTCTGTTTGCTCCTACTTTGTTTACAAAATTTACCTTTGTTCATCAAAGATTTTGGTCAATAGTTTTCATGTGTTGATGTTTCTTAATTGATTTGGAAGAAATCTGTCCTTTTAAGTTTTTGGAATAGTTTGAGAATCAATGTTAGTTTTTTTTGTTTTTAAAATTTGGTAAATTTCAGTGATGATGTGATCTGACCCTGGGCTTCTTTTCATTTCTTTAAAATTAATTTTATTGAGAAACAAATAGCAATGACATAGTTTAAAAACTGATTAATTCTAGTACCTAAAGTATCATGCCATCTGAAAATAATGATAATTTAACTTCTTCTCTACCTACTCTTATTCCTTTTATTTCTTCCTCTTGCATAATGGCTCTAGCTAATGATTCCAGAACTATATTGAACAGGTGATAGAGGACATCCTTGTCTTGTACCAAATCTGAGAGTAAAAGATTTCAGTTTAATCCCCATTTAGAATTATATTAGCCACTGGGTTGTCATAGATGGCTTTTATCAATTTGAAGTAGAGGCCTTCTATTCCAATTTTCTGTAGGACTTTGAACATGAATGAATGTTAGACTTGTCAAAAACTTTTTCTGCAACAATTGAGATGATCATGTGGCTTTTAGATTTCACTGTATTGATATTACCATACTAATATGCTGAGCTGCAAAAGGCTCAAGTCAACAACTTCTGCAGATAACCCACTACTATTGAGGACTGCTGGACTGGGTTGGATTGTTTTGCTGAATTCACAAACCTATAGTATTTAGAGCCCAATGGAATACATATCTAAACAGAACTAAACAAAAAAAGAGGATGCAGAGGAAGGACCATTTTGTATTTGAATTTACAGAATAGTTAGGATAGATATACAGCTACTTTTGCTTAATTCAATGAGTACTACTAGTGTTTGGACAGGATATCCTTTCTGCTTCTTATACTATAGATAACCACTAAGAAGACAACAATGTACAATGTATTAATTATTGAAATTATTGTCCTATTAATCAGTTTTGAAACTCATTCCTATTTGTTTTCCAATAAAATAAAATAAAATGATTAATAGCACAGTTTCAATAATTAATACATTGTGTATTGTTGTCTTCATAATGGTTATTCATAGTACAAGACGCAGATACAATATTCTGTCCAAACACTATTAGTACAAACCTTTCTTCTCATTGAATTAAGACAAAGTAGCTGGATAACTATCTTAACTATTTTGCATATACAGATACAAAATGGTCCTTCATTTGTATCCCCTTTTTTTGTTTAGTTTGTCAGAGATGGCTATTCCCTTATCATTTAAATATTGTGGGTGTATGAATTCAGCAAAATTATCCAATATAGTCGAGTACTCCATAATAGTAGTGGGTTATCCATAGGACTAGCAATGTCAGAAGTTGTTAACTTGAGCCTTTTAGAGTTCAGCATATTAATACAACTTTACTTTTTATACCTCGATTTCATACTTTTCTGTTGGAAGGTTAAGACAAAGATAAAGCAAGACCTATATAACAAGAAATGTAACTTTTGTATCTGATAAGGTCAGTCAAGTCAACTCAGGGTTTACCCAAAGTTTGTATATCTTTTGTCAGTGTTAGCCATGTGGATGAGTCATAGCCATTGCTTGAGCAATGCACTCTGTAAAAGCTGGGCTTCTTTTCATTGGGAAACATTTTATTGCTAATTCAGTGTTCTTTCTTGATAATATTCTATTATGGTTTTCATGGTTCAGTTTTGAAAAGCTTCATGTGTTCAGAAAATTACTCATGTTTTTAGATTTTTTTCAATTTGTCTACACTTTTTTTTTGTTACAAGGGTTTGAAATCAGGATCTTGTACTTGCCAGGCAATTGCTTACTCTGAGCTTTCTCCCTAGCCCTGATTTTTCAATTTCTTGACACAGTTTTTCTTTCTTTTAAATTTTTTCATCTTTCATTTATTTTTTATTTAGTATGACATCCTACCATGCAGCTCAGACTCATAGTGATCCTCCTGCCTCAGCCTCGCCAGAGCTGGGTGGCAGTCACGAGCCACCACACCTGGTTTCGGTGGTCATGGTGCGCCCAGCTTTCGGGTCAGCATGGTGTACAGTGCTGGAGATCACACTTGGGTCCGCACACCCCTGAGCTATCTCCCTAGCCCCCTTTTCTAATGTAGCTAAAGATTTGCCAGCTTTACCTTTATAAAGGCCACCATTTTGTAGTCATGTTTACATCTTAAAGTCTCTATTTAATTTCTTTTCTCATCTTATTCTTTCCTTGTTTATTTGTGTGTGTGTGTGTGTGTGTGTGTGTGTATGTGTGTGTGTGTGTCTGAATGCAGGCACTTATTGCTATACACTTCCTACTTAGAATTATTTTGCCATATCCCACATAGTACGTTATGATTCCATTTTAATTTGTTTCAGTAAATTTTTAAATTTGCCTGTTGATGTCTTTGTAACCTATTGTTCACTCAAATATGTGTTGCTCGGTCCTCACATATTTGTGTAATTTCTAAAATTTATTTTGTTATTGACTTCTATTTTTACTGTATTCTCTTGAGATCAGAAAAGGTTGAGGATATAATTTCAGATGTTTTCAATTTGTTAAGACTTAATTGTGACACACATATGCTCTATTCTAGAGAAAGTTGATTTCAAGGTTTTTTTAAATAAGTCTTTAAGAGTTATTTCTGACATAGTATATGGGCTGTTTTAGAAAAAGTTCTAGGAATTGATGAAAAGAATGCATATTATAGTATGCTTTTACTCTGTTGTTTATTAACGTTTTTAGGAAATTGGATTGATTATCCATTTAGAAAAATGGGGCATTAATATCCTCTCCCAATATTATTTTATTACAGCCTATCTCTCTCTTTAAGTCTGATAGTATTTCTTTTATAAAGTGGGTGCTCCAATATTAGGTGCATACAGATTATGATCATTTTTTTCTTGTTGAATTTTTCCTTGATCATTATATAGTGACGTTTTCTCCTTATAATTTTTGTCTTATAGTCTATCTCATCAGATATATCTGCAGTTATTGCCTCTTGCTTTAGCTTTCTGATTGCTGAGAATATAGCTTTCCAACCTTTTACCATTTTTTCTGTCTGCATGTGTGAAGTGTTTCTTGAATACAACATACTGTTGTGTCTAATTTCTTAATCCATTTAGCCACTCTGTATCTTCAAGGTTATTACTGATAAATAAGAATGGACTTACTTGTTACTTTACTAATTTTATATGAGTTTCTGCTTAGAAATTTGGCCAATAGTTTTATGGGGATAACATTAAATGTAATTTGGCACTTTTGTCTTGTTGATTTTAGACTTTTTTTTTTTTTTTTTTTTTTTGTCTTGTGATCTGAAAGTGTGACTATAAGCTATGGTGTAGACCTTCCTGGTCTTATGTATTTGCCTCCTAGTGTTCCCCTGCATGTGGATGTCCATGTCTGTCCCAAGGTTAGGAAATGTTTCTGTAATTATATAGAATTAGCTTTTGGGGGGCCAGGGAGTTGGCTCAATAGAATAAGTGCTTCCCTGACAAGTGCAAGGGCTTGAGTTCAATCCCCAGTTCCCCCCTACTACCCCCCCAACAAAAAATTAGCTTTTTCTTCTTCCGGGACTCAGAAAATGCATTTAATGATCTAAAAATCTTAAATGCACTCATTATTGGGGGGCATTAGGTGGACAAGATTGGGGGAAATTGTTTTGTTTTTACAATTGTTTACTATCATTTTTTTTCTTGACTGGGATATTTCTTCAAAGTCTGATAATTAATTTTTCTGTCAACTGCATTTGTGCAACTTTCAGTTGATTTTTTTCTTTACTGAGCTCTTAATTTCCAAGATTTCTCTCTGACTCTTTTTCAAAAATCATTTTCTTTGCTGAATTTCTTACTCATACTGTGCAATGTTTTCCAATTTCCTGTGCTTCTCTAGATTCTCTTGGATCTCATTGATCTTTTTTTTTTTTTTTTTTTTTTTTTTTTTTTTTTTTTTTTTTTTTTTTTTTTTTTTTTTTGTCTTTTTGAGACAGGGTCTCACTATGCAGTTCAGGCTGGCCTTAAGCTCACTTTGTAGCTCAGGCTGGTCTCGACCTCACAACAATCCTCCTGCCTCAGCCTCCCGAGTGCTGGGATTACAGGCATATGCTACCACGCCCGGCAAATCTTTGTTATAATCATGTTCTTTTAAATTTTTCAAGAACTTAATCCATCATGACTTCTATGTGATCTATAGCTGGTAAGTCACTATGCTTACTTGGAGATACTCTATTACTTTGACAGGGCTTTTTTCACATTTCTTGTGTTTCTATATGCAGATTTGTACATCTATTAGATTAGTCATCTCTTTTTAGGGTAGCCTCCTTAACAAAGAGCTTTCTCCTCAACATTGTCTAGTGTTATTGGTTTGTTTTGAAGTGTTGGCTCTCTTTTCAGCACCATGCTGTCATTTCTCTTTAATTTATTTCACTATGACTGATGAGTTTTGGTGCAATGCATATTATAATAGAGTCAGAGGGACCCACGATTCATGGGTATTCACAAGATGTGAATAGGAGCACGTATGGGATGCTCACTGATAACCCCTTTTATAGCAAAAGCAGTGACTCCTATCACAGTATGAAGGCTCTTTGGGCACTGTTGACATTAGTTCTGTTAGTAACAAGGGCCTCTGGCACTAGTAGTACCAGCAGTCGTGAGAGGCCTGAAGCATGTGTCCCTGTCCACATTTTCTGCAGGTCCAGACATGATGCACAAAAAATAGTGGTGGGAACTACAGCAACCCTCTGTTGCCCTCACACCTATGCCTCACAGCACTGTGTTACTAGCAACAGTTGGGGTGGGGTGCTCACGGAGGTTCATTGTTCTTCTTTGTCACTTCAAGGATACTCTATCCCTTGGGGATGGAGGTGATAGCTGGAGCATTCTGGGTTAAGTTGGATTCACAAAGCAGCTACCCTTAAGACAGTACAGTGATGTGTTTCTATAGTCTCAGAAATGGGAATATGAAGAATTTCTAATCTCCAGAGCAACTAAATTCAGAAAATAAGTGACTTCTTAGAATGAGTCCTTTATACAGCACTCTGGAAGATTATTAAGAGGCGCTATGAGATCCTTTCACAGATCAATGCTTTTGTGTAGATTTTAGGTGATGTCAATGTGTTTAAACCTATGAGTTCTGTGAAAATTTCCAGTAACTAGAAATGCTGGCATCCATGCTGGTCCAGTCTGCTGGGATTCTCTGATTTACTTTCATTCCTTCACAAAGGAGACTTACTCTTACCTAGCTATGTTTCTGGCATCTTTAACCCCCACAGAGGAGCAATGAAACCAGTCCTAAAACCCATCATCAATCCAGAAGCCTTTTGCTATCATGTGGAGGCCAAAATAATGTTAATGCACTTTGTACACTGATTGTATGTGCTAAGACATTTTATTCATGTATATGAAGAAAGGAGAGAGATTTAAACCTGCTTTATCTGTAGCATCTTCTGTCAACTAGAGGAATATTAATAATGCTACATGCTGGTTAACAGCACCTTCCACTTAATCTTTAGAATTTAGCCTGAGAAATACTTTTGCCAATAAAAAATTCTTTCCTTCAATAAAAAAATTCTCTATTATGTGGCGGAGGGCCTCACAGCAGGTAACAGACGACGCGACTGATGATCGCGGAGACCGGCTGATGGCGCAGATCTAATTTATTGCGGAAGTGCAGGTGTACATATAGGGAGGTGAGGGGGTGGATCTGAAGGGTGAAGAAAGTTATGTGGAGAGTTGTGATAGGAGTGTAGGCGTACTGTGACACAGATTAATGGCCAGGGGACTTCCCGGAGATCAGTCCATAGTTGGTTGGCTCCAAGGCAGAACCATCATGGCAGAAGGGCATAGTGAAGACAGCCAGGGCCAAGAGAAAGAGACACACAGACAGACAGACAGACAGACAGACAGACAGACAGACAGACAGACGGACGGACGGACGGACGGACAGACGGACAGACGGATGGATGGACAGACAGAGACAGAGACAGAGACATAGACAAATACACACACACACAGATAGAAAAGAACCAGACACAAAATATACCCCTTGAACACACACCCAGTGACCTATTTCCTCCAACTCCCATGCTAAATGCTCATTCAGGTAAAAATCCAATCAATGGATTTACCTCTGAATGTTCTGCATTGGGGTCCAGCCCCAAATGTATGGGAGTTGGGGACACAATTTATACTTAAACTGTAACAGTGAGCCGGACTCAAAATCTTACAGATGGAAGGCAAAAGCTGAAACTTGCCTCTGGCCTCAGTGAGGCAGAATGCCAGGGTATGCTTTGCATTATCCCTGATTTTCACTTCTCCATCTTTAGAAATATTGTAAAATTGCTCATCAGTGTGATCACCCAAATTACCCTCCCACCTACAGTATATAATCGCTGTTGCTCCACATGCTCATCTAATTTCCACACAAGAGAAACAAGACTGTTCATAGAAGTTTGCCATATAAATGCCCACAAATAAAAACTCAGACATTTATCTATTGGGAAATGAATAATGAGAGACATGTGCTTTTAAAAAAATACACGTTGATTTTTTGATATAACATGCTGTTTCTGCAGAGTATGCACCTATAAGAAGCTATCAAGGGGCCAGGGAGATGGTTCAGTGGAATAAGCACTTCCCTGGCAAGCACAAGGTCCTGAGTTCAATACCCAGTTCCACAAAAAAAAAGCTATCAAGATTTTTCCCAAAGTAAAATTATTCCTTTACACTGTAAGTAGGAGTGTTCCTGTAATGTAACATCATTGCTAATGTTTGGGTGAACACTTAGTTTTGGTCATTCTAACAAATATGTTAAGTACATTATTATAGTTTTAATTTGTGTTTTCAATGATAACTCTATTGAGCAATTTTCATTGAACTTAACTAAAACCTTTCCTTGGTTTTGTAAGTTTAGTTAACTCCTTACCATTGAGATGTTATAATTTTTCATATAGTGTTGAAATAAATTAATTGTCAAATATGTGTATTGAAAACATTTTATCCAGTCTGGTTTTCCCTTACCCCTTCAAACTATCTTGTGAAGAGCAGAATATTGACATTTTGGTTAAAGCATTGGGTATCTCTTTTTCTGGTAACATTCTTACTTGTGTGTGTGTGACACATTGCTAACATAGGTCCTTTAACCTCAGAAACATGTGCTGCCTATCTGGTCATTTCTTAAGTCTGGATGTCATCTCAAAGGCTCATGTGGTCAGAGGTGGAGCTTATAGAAGGTGGCTGCATTGTAGAGGCTTAGTACTTGGAGGCTGAACCTGCTCAGAAGAAGAAGGTCGCTGTGGGCATGAGCCTGCAGGTTACAGGACCCTTCCTGGCTTCTCCCTTGCCTCTCTGCTTCTTGCCTTCCATGAAATGAGCAGCAATTCCTCCACCATGCCATTCTGCCATGGAGCCAACCAACTCCCAAGCAGATGACTAAAATTTGAGACAAAATAAACTTCTCTTTAAACATGTGGGTATCAGGAATTCTGTGTCTCAACTACAGGAAAATAACTAAGTTACATTTCCACTGACTTCATGCTGAAAGCATCAATTCACAGATTCCATAAGCTCAGTGACTTTCCTGTAGGACACAGAAAGAAAATCACAGTGGGACATATATTGAAAAGTAAAGTAAAAGAGAAAATCTTAAAAGCCTACAGAGAAAAATTGCTACCTTCCAAGAAAAAAAATACTAAGTCTATAAGCTGAATTTTCCAACATAAACTGAAGAAAGTAGAATGATATCTTTAAACTTGCCAAAGGAGGAATAAATCAACATACAATTTATCCAAGAAAAATGTACTTCAGATGTTAGTATGAAATGAAGAAATTTTTAGACAAAAACTCTAAGAATTCATTAGCAACAGGTCTCTCTTTTAAGAAGTGATAAAGGGATTTGCTTGTCTGTAAGGAATAATTAGATGAAATAACAAAATTGTGTTGAGAAAGGAAGAATACCATGCAGGAGTAAAATAAAAGAAATATTAGAAAATACCAAGCACTATGGTATTAACACTAATTGTGTCTTGTGCAGTTCAGCGTGAAATACACATACAGAGTAAGTCAAGGATTCATGTTGAAATCTGAGCGTAACCACTGGAAGAATTGCATAAATTGTATAATTAAAGTCCAATAGAGAGAATAAAATAAAATGCTTCATTATGCCAACAAACAAAACCAAAAGAAAATTGAAGCATCTAACCATAAATAGACCACAAGAGCCCATTATAGTTAATATAGCATTTTATTCCTTTCTGTCAAAGCATAGAATCACAGTCTCTAATCTATCACCTGCCTAATGGGCTGCATTTGCTGTAGCCTGGTAGATAAGTGTTTTAATGCTGAACTTGTGAAAGAGGGTTCCCCTCTCCCAGTCACTCAGCTATAAACTTTGTAGACAGGGGCATGAAGATCAGCATAACCTTTTGGCCAAACTCTCCTCTTGGTATTTGCAAGTGTTATTTATAGATAAATCAGGAGATAAGAAAATAGAATAAACACACAGTTTTAGTTAGAGCTCATGAGGCTATGATGTGATAACTCCAAAATCTTAGTGCCTTAGAAAAACAAGGTTCATTTCTCACTCAATGAGAGTGGTAGTCAGCATCAACCCCCTTCCATGTTGTCTTTCTGTGTAACCTCTGAGGAAGCCTCTTTCTCATGGTGAGAAGACTAAGAGCATAATTGCAAGATATCATGTCTACATCTTGTCCTCTGAATAACTACAATGAAGACAACAATATGCAATGTATTGATTATTGTAACTGTCCTACTAACCTGTTCTAATAACTGTTTCATTGCTTTTTATCTTTTTTTCTCTTGAGATGAATAAAAGCTTTTTAAAAAGAGCATAATTGCAGAATATGCTAATCCTAAAGATCTGCTGTAAAGTGGCACAATTCTTTTCTATGCCACAGTGGGTGGGCTCAGAGGAGAGACAGGAAAGAACAGCAATGACTGTTGTGAACAAATATTATTATAATGCATAAATGGGTGTTTCCTAGCCATTAGATTTTTGCTACTTTATCTTCCATTCCTTACTAGAAGCTATCTTTTCTCAGATAGTGTAGAATTGTCTGATTAAACTGAATTTCTAAGACTGAACCTAACTTAACCCTGCATCTTATTGTTTCTTTTCCTTTAATTTACCATCTGATGTGTCTACTATACTACACTTTCTTCCTCTTTTCTGAACTTGGCATTTTTCTGTAGGTATGTTACAGAAACATGTACATTTACATACTTTATATAACATATAAGTACCTTTTCCCTACAAAATTTTTTGAATTCAGTATATTTACTTAGTATTATTTTTTAAAAGTGTACAATTTATTTATCAGTTAAAGTCCTATATACATGCAGTTGATATATTTTCTTATTTTCCTAAGAGCTAATGCTATGAGACTATAATTTTTCACAGCTATGTGAAAGCACAGTTCTTACCTAAAATCTTGTATCTTATTTTCCAATACTGAATAAATAGAGCAGATTCAAAACATGGAGTGTATCACAAAAAATCTAACAACCCAGTGTTTATTGAAGCTATTAGAGACAGATGCATCCTTTTTAGTAAGCTACAATCATGATCTTAAAACCAAGTTTGATAGTTAAGATATCAGACACCTCTGAAATTCTCTTCCTCAGGTTTTGCATGAAGGTACTACTTATGGTATCCTAAGCTAACTAAACTAGTGTAGAGGTTGGGAATAGTCACACAAAGTAAAAACAATAATACATCAAAATGATTATTTGCAAAATAATGGCTTATAAAGCAGATTCCCAAGAATTATCTCATTTCAACTTGCCAATTACTTTATACTATAAGACTATTGTTAATATTTCATTTTATACATGAGTAAAACAAAACTCTAAAACATTAAGTGATTTATGTAAGTTTGCATAGCTTATAGATATAATACTATTATCTAACAACACTAATATGCCAATGTTTATAGACAGGCCATCTATTATTCTTGTGGGACAAGTCTACTAACATTAAAGTCCTGAACTAGATAAAAATAATAACTTACCATTGGACATTATCAAAAATAGATATTTTCCCACTAACTCACATTGTAGACAATTAAGCATTCTTATTTTCTCAAGTGGGTTATCTATACACTTAATGAATAAAGTCAGGAGTTATAATTTAGACAGTTTTTTTTTCAATATATCAAGCAGGTCAGTATCAAAGTAAAGTCCCTCAGTGAGTGATGACCTGGTAATTTTTCACAAATAGAACAAGGACTTTTCATGTCACCATGAATTTAATACTGTCTCTGGTGTTTCCCTTTACAGTCTCTTTGATTGGATTATGTTCAAGGATGCATGAGCCTCTTGTCTTTGGAGTTCATTTAAGAGTTCATTTTCCAGCTTTGACACACAACTCAGGGATTTCAACAGCAATTAATCAGAACTATCCATATCAGAAACATCATTAATCTTTGCCAGACAGAAACAATTATGCTTGCAACGAAACTTCAATGGATTCTTTGGAGGTAGGATTTACCATTTTGCAAATGTTTTGAAAAGGAAGTCATAGCTTTGAAGCAAAGTGGGAGAAACAATTTTAAAGACCAAAATCCAAGAATCATTCATACAGTCCAGAAAGGAAACATTTGTTCTGCTCCAGGTCATAGGAACAGTCACTTCAAGGGTGGATGCCATCCAAGCTCCACTAGGCAACATGGTTGCCTTGCCTCCAACTTTCAGCTCCAACTCTTCTCTACTCTCTTTCTTCATGGGATGAGCTTATTTCTTCCTGATTTCAATGAAAATCTCAGTGTGCACTAGGGATGACTCAGATTCACTTAGCTATTGAGAAAGCATCAACTTCCTACTGTGGCAATAACTATCATCTTCTTCCTTTTTCTGAGTTCTCCCTACTGGGGAACACTGAACCAACCCTCACCAAGCTTTGAGGATATGAGCTGAAAAGGTTAGGATGGTCTATGCTCTGGAAGCCAAACCCCTAGGAGAGAATCCTCTTTCTGCTTCTTGTAAATTTACCGACTTTGGTCAAGGAATTCGGTTCTCTGTGACTCTGCTCCTACTTCTCCGAAATAGATATGATAAAAGGGCCTACCCATATGGTCTTATTTGTTTTTGCTCTGTATATATCCAAAAGTGTTCATGTCAAAGAGGTTAAGGGTCGTGGTTACAATGGCATGGGCTGAGCTGCAGGCTTCTGTGCCCTGATACAATCATACATCAGCACTGGGATTTTTTGCTTGCATCATTCCATCATTTCCAAAAGTAAACTTATCATTTAGCACATTGAATACTTACCACCACTACTTGGAAGACTCAAGTTTGACAAATTCTTTTTCTTACATTGCAATTCACCAGACCCATCCATATTGGAACCACCATTACTGTGTACCAGATACAAACAGGGAATATGTCAGCTAAATTTCAAATTGGTTTCCATTCTTTTTCAGATGCTTTAAAAAGGCAGGCCAGGCTTTGAAACAAAGTAGGGGAAGTGATTTTCTAAAAAACTTTTGAAGCATTAGAACCAATCAATAAGAGCTGTTGGATTAGTCCTTGTTATTGCTGCAATATATAAGAACCTCACTGTCCATCCCATACCCATCAGGAAATACCTCCAGATGTCAAGGTACCCAGGATGTGACTCATACCTCCAGGAACACCACACTGTGCCAAGCCATGACCATCTCTCACTTCATTTACTATAGCAGCTTGCTACCTGGAAAAGCACCCTTTACTTTCACTCTTTTGCATGTATTTTCTCTCTCTCTCTCTCTCTCTCTCTCTCTCTCTCTCTCTCTCTTTCTCTCTCATGTATTCTCAAAGTACAGAAAATAATTGCCAGGGAGGTGCTTTTGGACATCATACTTATCACTTCTATGTAGGATTTCCCCTGCTTCTCACTGGGCTTTGAGGGACACTCAGCTCCCTTCCAAAGACCCTCCTCTGGCTGCTTCTTTCCAAGTTCATCTTTTCACGCTCACCACTGTTCACTCCACTGCTCCTGGCCCATTGAATTCTTTGTATACTGTACAGTTCTTGCTCTGATCAATGCTTGGCCTGCAGTTATCAGCACTCAGGTACCTAAGTGCCTTTCTCTCTCACACACTGCTTTCCTGTCTTTGTTTACAAGTCCTCTCTCAACCAGGCATATCTGCACTACCATGTGCATTAGCTTTCCCACAGCGGGAACAAAATATCTTATATTCACAATTTGGAAGAGGAAAAATTCCTTTTCTTTCCTTTTTTTTTTTTTTTTTTTTTTTTTTTTGTGGTCAGCTCAGCATGTCCTTGGGGCAGGATAGGCACAGGATGTGACACCAGGGATGGAACCATGGTCGCTGAGCCTGCCCAAGCTTGCCTAAGCAGGCATTTTAGACTACTGAGCTATCTCCCCAGCTCCTAGCAGAAGAATTTCTTCAGGCTCATTGTTCCAGAGGATTTAGTCCATTGTTGGTTGCCTCCAAGGATGGCAGAAGTTACATTGCAGAGCAAAGCTGCTCAGTCCCTTATGGCCAGAAACAGGGCAAGGAAGTAGAACCAGACAAGAAGGGGACAAGAACCAAATGTGGCCCTCGGGGCTGTGCCTCCATGACCTGCAAAGACACTCCCAGAGTATGCTTTACTAATCCCCCGTGCAGCTGCTGCAAGACAACCAATTTGACAATGAAGCTTCACTATTGTAGCATGTTAAATACCACAGGGCATATGATTAGATCAGTGTTTGCAAATCCCTTTCTTATTGTCTACCCTTGTATGAGTCTGATTTGTTCTTTTCTTTCTCTGAGGCAGGATCTCACGATGTGTTCAGGATTTGAATTTAACTTTGTAGCCTAGGCTGGTCTTGGAGTCCTACAGATCCTACTGTCTCAGCTTCTTGTGTGCTGATACTATAGGCCTATGCCACTGCACCCAGGTTGCATCTCTATTTTTGAAAAGCTTAGGGGATAAGTATGCGAGTCAATGGTAGAGTGCTACCCTATTATACAAGGGGCCTTGGATTCCATCTTTAGTATTGGAATAGTGGTAGTATCAGATTTATGTGACAACATCTACCTAAAATTTTGTTTAGTTCAATCTACCCATCATCTCAAGAAAAGGTTGCACCCACAAAATAGTTAAATAACCCTGTCCTTATATTATTTATGTATCTCACATGTTTTAGAAGTGACTGTGTTTCACTGCAGGCAGTCCGTGCCATCAGTGTCTACCATTTATTTACACCTGCAAGCCTTCACTAGGCTTTTCAGTGAATTGTAAGGTTTAAAGATAAAACCTCTGATATTCACATTGGCAAGCAGGATAGCCTTGGTGCACAGCAGGCACTGTTGCATTTCATTTAATTGCACTGTATCTTTCATCTCGCTGCCCACTCCACTTACTCATCATGGGCAGTATGGCTGCAACAGACCAGTTTCACTCTAAGCCTTAACCTCATTGTGCTCTCAAAGGCCCTTACTAACCTGATATTTTCATTTTCTGAAGTTTCTTATCCACAACTTGCCCCACTGCCAGCTATAAATGACTTTTAAATACTTCTTTTTATATTGGGGTGGCCTACTTTACTTGCTATATTACAGATAAGCATATCTGTTATTTACAAGTGAATAAAGGAATTTTAGATAAATTTCAAGCTACCAAATCTAATGGATATTTTTACAGAATCTTCTAAACTTGTACTGTCAGTCATAAACTTCAATGTAGGCATGGAATACAGGGTCCTGGACATGCCATCCCCAAAGTGTATAGGTGTAGTCACTGGAATACATCACAGAATTCCTTTGAATCGCTTCTTAATCTCTCAACTTTCCAGGAATGCTGCACAAGACTTCACCAACTCTGTGATGAACAATTGCTCACTGCGGCTCATATTTTCTGTTTCTGAGCTGTTCATCATATTTCATCCTCAGATGCCTTTACCATATGCTGAGTACCACTCATCTCTGTTTAACTTTGATGGCACTCAACTTTTCCTCCATCATCAGCCTGAAGCCTTCTTCAGCCTTCCAAGCTGAATTTGGACTTAAATCTTTCAACAATAAAATACCCAGGAACACAGTACAAACTGTAATCCAGAAAGACCTATGAGTTTGCCCTTCTCTAACTAGTGTCTTGTATTTTACCCTCCACACATCCATGCCCAAGCCTTCTGCCATGAAAGTATCCAATATGAAGCAGTGATGATCTCCACCATTTAAAAACTCTCCCCCCTCTTGCTCCACCAGATAATTTAATGTACAGTATTTTATTCCCTCCCTTTTTCTTGCTGTGCTTTTCTCATTCAGTTCAGAAGCAGATAATTCATGTGGCAGCTACACTTGATTTAAAGTGTGCTGACTCTCCTCCCCACCAATAATTCCAGATTTTTTTCCTTTTAAATCATCATTCCATCGAGGAGTGGGAGAAAGAGACAAACATTACTGAAAATCACGAAGAACGGTTTCTCATCCAGTGGCATGTGCCACGGCATGATCTTCGCAAGGCCCATCAGCCTCTGGACTCCACTGGAAATAGCTGCGAGAGTCAAGCCCCCACACTTACTCGGAAGTCAAGCTCCCTTGTGCACGTGCGTAAGGGCTGGAAAAGCTCACAGCTCACGCCACCCCCCAGCACCTGAAGGAGGACGTCCTGTTCACTTTGCACTCAGATGATATCTGCATTTCAGCGATGTCAGCAAGTACACATACTTTGGCAGAACAAATGTTACCTTTCCTTTCATAAGTGTCCTGAGAGGAATCGTGCCGTCCTATAGATTATTGTGTGGAGCACTCATTGGCGTGTGGCCAAAGCAGAATATTCTTCTCCATTGGAGGCAAATTGTCAGTCAGGTTCACTGCTGGCAAATTGCTTTCTGTGTTCAGTTTAATTTAGTTTTTATGGTCTTTCCTGAGGGCTCATCCGGAGTTGCTCAAGTAACTCATTTAACAGATCAGCTGAAGTTCAGAAAACTTTAAACTTTCCAAGATGTCACAATGTTGTTTCATTCAATTCCTTTTTAGGATAAGTGAGGATTTAAAAAAAATTATAAGTGTTAAATTCCCCCAAAACAGACATGGCTTAGAAAAGAAAAATCTATTAATAATAAATTACATCAGGCATAATTTAACTCATACAAAGATGTAATACAAAGGAAGAAGAGGATAAAAAACACTCCTCATTTAAAGTGAAATTTATGTTCTCTTAACAGTCATTTCCTTAAAACTATATTGAACAATCCATGAATAGTAACACAGCAGGAAAAATTAAGAATCTATGTGCAAAACAAGAGATCAAAATATATTGGTACTCAGTTTCTGCGCATACTAATTTGATGAATAAATCGGCTATGAATGAACTCAAGAAACCAAGCTGGATACCTTAATGAATAGACTTAGGATAGCACAGTTTATAGATTTTAAGAAACATGAGGCATGCATTCCAGTTAACCTCAGCTACATAGAACACACTCATACACACACAAATTGAAGAAGGGCGGGCCAAGTCACACTGTGCATCTTTCTTATATAAAAGAATTCTGGAGATACGTAAGCCAAATCTTAGAGAGTAATTCTTTGTTGTTTGGGGACTCGAGCTCTGTCGCTATGCTCCAATTTTTTCTTCAATTCTCTCTGTTGCCTCCTGCTCCAAAACGACTGTGGAATCTACAGCCTTTGTGGCTGCTTTCCATGTGGGATGAGGACAGGACACAGAAAGCCAATTCATTTTTGTTGAAGGACATTCCTACGGAGAATGCTCCATGGGCTACTACCTAGTAGCAACCAGTCACCAGTAGTAATGGCTAGCTGTGTGGCATACAGAAGATATCTTTTAGCTACATACTTGAGCCAAAATATTGGTACAGATTTTAATCTAGCCAAAATTCTGTTTGAATCACTAAAGGAACAAGAATTGAAAGAGGGTGGATATTGATTAGGCAGGTTCAAACTGTCGTATGGATGCATTAACATTTTCTCAAAACTGGAGAGGAGACAATTTGAACCTGCTGGCCTCTGTCAACCATTATATTCTACCTTAAACTCATTTGTGAAATAAGTTTTTTAATGTGAGTATTTTTAAAATTCTTTTTAGTTAATGAATAAATCATGTCATTAACAAATGGAATGATGTCATGGAGGGTGACAGGTGACTAACATCTCATGAAGGCCAGTGCTCCTTTCAGTTCCAGACAGAGACAGTAGAGTAAGAGGCTAAGAATGCCCTTTCAGCCAAATTTACCCATTATATGTTCTCTTGGCATCTAGATGGTATATACCTTAAAGACATTCTTTAATAAGTGTTTGCTGCCAGGAAGGAAGACACATGACATCAGGTGCCCCTTAGTCCATTTCTCCGTAGTCGTATAGAAAATTAAATGGTCAAGGAGAGCAGAAAGCAAGGAAGTAGAAAACATTAGATGCATTTCCTTGACTTGGCATGCAGAGGCAGTGGAGAAGGGCCTCTGCTTTATTATCAGGGCATGGTGTCAGAATGCTGCTTACTGCAATGAAAGGGATGGTGAATTTGGGAGTCTGCCTAGGCAGAAAGCACCAGGGAGTAAGCATTTAATCATTATTCTGGAATAAATGGATGAATGACATAAACACACTGCACAGAGTAAGTTCTCAGTAAATCTGTTCCTTGAGTACTAGCCAAAATCATGAAGAGATACATGAGTGAATAAATCCTCAAAGGTGAAATTTAACCAGAAGATTCCTTTGTTTATTCAGGCTGCTGATCTTATTAACTTTTGTTCACGTGTGTATTTGTTGGTTTGTTATGGTGCTGGCTACCAAACCCAGAGCCTATGTACTGACCTATATCCATGACCTTTAATACTTTTCCCTTGGACAGAATCTTGCCAAGACTCTTAGTTGTACGGGGTGGTCTTAAATGTGAGCTTTTCCCACCTCTACTTCTTGGAGTGTGACATTGCACACATGTGGGCTCGGCTCTGACCTGGTTTTCTACTCTCAAATTTAAGCCATAAATGAACTGGAGAATATGCGTTCTAAGTAGCTATCCTAGGGAATTGTTGACTTTGGTGAATATCTGAGAAGTCAGCACAGAAAAGCTCCATAGAATCATAAATTGTGTCAAGCTCTCTAAGCACCAATGGCCAGAGCAATGGCCAAAAGGTAGATAGTGCCACATATACTATGTATTATTCATCCACCAATGAAGGAAAGAGGCTCAAAACATATCTTACATATGGACAAAGATGTGCTCCACTCAAGCATGATCAAATGGGCATATTCAAACTAATCTTAATAATGCACTGTAACTTTCTATGTCTTATATCTCTGGTCTGGGGGTAGACTGTCAGCTATTGTTTTAAGAAAAGTTAAATGAACTCAAATGCTGCATCTTAATTACTTTAAGCCTCAGTTTCCACATCTTTGAAAAGGAAATATTATTGTTGCCTACCTGTGAGTAATCAATCATAGAGATTAAATGAGAAACCAGTGAAGTCATTTAGCATTGTTATCATTGGTTGGGGTCATAATGGATTGTATTAGTCAAGGTTCTTCAGAGAAATAGAAGCAGCACATAATACATCTCTACCTATATATATATATATACACATATGTGTACGGAGAAAGAGAAAAAAGAGATCTGTGTGAAGGAGGTTGGTTATGTATCTGTGGAGGTCAGCCAGTCTAAAAGCTGCAAGATAGGTGTGAAGGTGTCCAGTTCAGTGAAGTTGATGTCATAGTCTTAACCAAGAATTTCTGCTTCTTCAGAAAATGTTTCTGTGAGGCAGTGAGATAGCACAGCAAACTAAAGCTCCTGCTTACACAAGCTTAGGCAAGTGCAGGGACCACAGTTCAATCCACATGCCATGCATGCCCCACCCCCAGAGCAAGCTGAGCCAGCCACAGAATCTGGGCAGGCACAGTGGCACATATCTGTAACAACCAAATACATTTAAAAAAATAAATGAATAAAAATAAAATGTCTTTGTTTCCTTCAAGTGATTGAATGAGACTCACACACATTACAGAGATAAATCTACTTTACTCCAAGTCAAGTGATTTAACTTTTAATCACATTTTAAAAATAGCTCAGTAGCAACATATTGACTGATATTTGACCAAGTAATTGATACCATAGCCTGCCCAAATTGGCATGTAAACTTAAGCCTCACAAGAGTCCAATAAATAGTCCCCATCTCCACAAATGAACTCTTAACAGATAGAGAAATAAGACAGAAGGATAGTTTGGGAAATTTTACTATAACTGCAAGTGTGGTTTGTATATGTGAAGGGATTCCATGCAACAGGCCCTCCACCCCAAAGCCTCATCCAGGTAGGGAGAAAAGGGTGCTCCCAGCTGGGAGATGAACAGCAGGGAAAGCTGCAAGAGCTCCCATGTCTGCTGAGAGAGAGAGGGAGAGAGAGACAGACAGAGAGAGACAGAGACAGAGAGAGAGAGAGAAATTGCTCACAATGATGAGTGCAGAAGTAGAAAAGGACAAGGAAGCCTTATTGCTCATGTTAGTGGAGGTCCTTCATGGCAGAACCATTCCTTCTAATCCCACTCCTCACCACCACCATCCTTGCATCACGTAGGGAACAGCTGAATGGAACTGTTTTGCTCTTTCTGTTTGGGCCCACCAGATTCAGTCTCTGCAATCAAAGCTCTGGAAGGCTTTGAAGCTTGCAAAAGCTAAGGAAACATTCCTATTAGAAATAACCTTTCACCACTTTAAAAACAAAATAGCTAAGACCTAGGTAGGGTTGAAAGCATCAGCCCATGTTGGTCATGTTCACACCTCTGAAACCAATTTTCTGTCACATGGGGAAGCTGCTCTGTCCCTCCATAGAAGTCATTCTGCCAGCTTGATGATGAAGGATTGTGCAGGCCCCAGGTAGCAAAATCCAGAATCACTGGGGCTCCCTTGATCAGACCCTTTTAGGGAGCACACCCTTTGGGTTGCTATGCAGAAATCTGAAGGCTGCAGCGGGATGCTGCACTCAATTCTTCAGTTCTCCTGAAGCAGATCTCCTGTGCAGGAGGGGGTCAAAGCTTGTTTCAGTCAAAGCAGGGGAGGGAAAAGTTACCTGTAAAATGTAGATGTAAAAAAATGCGAAGTTAATCTTTGACCATAAGTTTGGTCTCAAATGAGAATCCCTTTGGCCTTGCAAGGACAACATGGGTGACATGGTCTCCGTGGGACAGATGATAAGCTATATCTCTACCCAAACTCTTTGTTCTAAGGCCAGCAGCAATGGGCCAGGATTTGCTCTTATCTTTTTGTCTCAGGAGGTTTCCAATGAGTCTCAAAGGCCTGCTGAATACGAACTTGAAGGAGCTGGACAGCCATCTTAGGAGCCACCACTGCCTGAGTTGAGAGGCACGACTGGGGACAGGACCTGGCCTTGAAGCTGAAGCTCCACACTCTCCATCTGTGAAAGCATAAGCAAAATTCCTTACTCTCTCTGAGAAATTTATTAAGCTATATTTGGAAGAATTCTGAAATTGAAGAGCTAACTTTACCCTCACGGGAAAATTGTATGCTATAGTAGAAAGATCTAATAAGGTGTGATTTATGTCCTGTGTGACTTTGAACAATTGCTTAGTTTCTCTGTGCCTCAGTTTTCCCACCTTTAAAGTGGGAATGAGCAAAACCACCTTAGTGGGCAGTATCAGGAAACCAAAACCAAATAAAATAATGAGACACTTAGTAGTACTTCCAAAAGGCATGCTTTCTCATCATTTTGTGTCCCAATAATGACCTTGTCATTTGCAGACCCAGAATTCAAGTTCTGAATTTCTCTGTTTTTGAATTTTATTTATTTATTTATTTATTTATTTATGGCCTGTGTCTACTTTGTAGCCATGGGCCATTTCACTAAGGGAATATGTCCTGAAAAATGCACCATTAGGCAATTTTGTCATTGTGTGACCATCATAAAGTATACTTATACAACTGAGATGCCTACACCATCAGTAAATAATATAATTTTTGTGAGAACTTCATCATATACATGGTCCACTAATGACTGAACTGCCATTTTGCCGTGCATGACTGAAATTCCTCTGAACGTTTGTGGAACACACGAAAGGAGTCCTGTGGCAAAGGAAACTTGTTTGCTTTGCTGGAGTCAATGGCTTTGGGAGGGGAGGATTTAAGCAGCAGAGACAAAAGGCTCCCAGTAATTTTGTGTAGACGGCTCAGCTCTGATCAGTACTGGCAGCCACTCCCTGACCACATTGGAAATTTCTGGGTATTGCACAAATGTACCACAAGGATCAGAGCTGAGCAAAGTTGCCAACTTTTCACAAGAGAGTTACTCCTCATCAGGAAATGCCAGGGATCTCACAGGAAGCCTGACCAGAGGGATTTATATCCAAGAGGTTTATAAAGTAAGAACATTAAAAGCAAAGTCAAGTCAAATCCAGTGATAGTGACACTGATCTGTAGGACAAGAGTTACTAATAATGGCGATTTTTTTCTTGATTTGATGGTACAAATATTAATCACATATTTTTATTTTTTATTTTTTTAATCTTTTATTTATTTAGTACAGGGTCTCACTATGCAGTTCGGACTCATAGTGATCCTCCTGCCTCAGCTGCCCCAGTGCTGTGATTGTAGATGTGTGCCACCATGCCCAGTCTCAGTGGCCTGCTCTGCATAGGACCAGCACAGCATGTGATGGGGGACCAAACTGGAGTCCTTGCACTTGTCAGGCAGGTGCTTAGACCGCTGATCTCCCCATACCCTAATCACACATTGTTTGAAACAGAAATATACTGAATTTCTCAAACGCCTGCTTTTTGGAGATACTTTTCATGCACATTCTCACTAAATCAATTTCACCTGAAGGAGCACACACAGTGGTTCCCACTTTGAAGATGAAAAAATTGGGGCTCAGAGAAGTCTAGTGAATTTTCCCATAATAGCTACTTACAAGCTCATTTTTATTATTTATGTTAGGGATGTTAAACATTATTTATGAAAACTTATTCAGAATGTCAACCCAATGCTAAATATCCTAAAATTTTTCTTAAGCATTATATATGCAAAATATTTTTTAAAATTCTATATTATATATCATATAAATTCATTTTAATAGATCACTGTCTATGTGCTTTAGATATTCAGTCTGAGAGATCTAATATTTGGAGAGGTGTGGGGACAGTGTAATAGGAAATGAAAAACATCATCAGCTTAGCTGTATATCTTTACAAATACCCTAGTGAACTCTACCTTCTAGAAATAGTTCATTGATATACCAAAACTACCAAGAAAACAAAATTAGAGGGCAGGCCAGATAGCTCAGCAGATTAAAGCACCTGCTTAGTCAGATGTGGGGACCAGGGTTTGACCCCCAGCTTGTGGTGCCAGCCCATACCCAGGGCATGCTGAGACAGTGATTGAGACTGGGCATGGTGGCACACACCTGCAATCCCAGAGCTGGGAGGACTGAAAACAGTAGGATCACTATGAGTCTGATAAATAATGCTTTAAATAAAAGAAACCCAATTTAAATAAAGTGCAAACTGAATGATACATAACAGGAAGCATGATGATAGGAAATAGGGGCAGAGGATGGGAGGGAAAATGATGCAAAACAGAATTAGGGTGTGTTGTGTCCATGTACCAACTCCACACAAAGAATATATAAACACTAAGCTCTGTGAACATGCAGAAATAAAAATATATAAATAAAACCAGAAGAGCTACAATGTAATTAGCTCCACAAACGTTTAAGATAGTGCAAACAATAGGTTGTTTACCCCCCCCCCTGCATTTGTGTATCGAAGGCCTAACCAAATGTGATAATCCTAATGGGTGAGGCACTTGGGAGGTAATAAAGTCTTGCAGAGTCCTCATTTTTAGGTGATGCCTTTCTAAACAAGGCCTCCTGACACACTCAAGTTGTTTGCTGCTGTGAGAGTCACAATGAAATGTTGCTAGTCAGCAACCCAAAAAAGTACAATCGCCAGAGCCCACACAGGGCAGCACCCTGATCTTGGATGGCCACCCCCAGAACCCTAAGAAAGCAAGGCAGCTGTTCATAAGTTACCAGAATGTGGTACTTTTTGTGGCAGCCCAAGTGGAGTAAGACCATTATTGTTCCTCTGATCTTTTATAGTTGAGGAAACTCAGACTGAGCTACCTAGCTGTCTTGCCTGACACTGCACAGAGAGACATCAAGGCTGCAGTCCAAGTTACCAGTCAGACTCTACCTCATCTCAAACCTCACACCATCTTTGTTCCTCATGTTGCTCCCATGCAGAGTGCTCACTGCTGTAGACAAGACATCCACAGGCAGCTGAAACAACCCAGCCATGCCAAGAACTGTGGGCCACAGCTCAGCCTCCCATTTCAACATCTCCCTGACTGAAGTCATAAGTGGCTCTGCCTATATCTGCTTGCTTCACCTCCATGTTCTGTATGCTCAGTGGGATGCCACCTGCAGGCCCTTGAGATGAGGAGGAGCTGCATCATCAGTGATGGCCAGTGAACCGGTAGGCCACGCAGCATGAGTTACCATTGTGCTGGGACATAAACTCATTGGTGCGCAGCCAATGCTGGAAGCTCTTGCCAGTGACATCTCTGATGGTAGCTGTTCTGTCATTCTGGATCCTAGAATGACCGTTAACAGCAGAGCTGCTGCTCCACTCCTAGCAGATATGCACTATGAGCAGAAGGAAAAGTTAGACTATTTTAAGGATACTTTGTTATATGAACTACAAACAAGCACAGTTTCCCTAGATGATACAGAAGGAGACTCACAAGAGTGCTGTAGATCTCCTGAGGAAGCCAGCAGGTGCTATGCTTCACTGTGCCCTATAAAGTCAAAGACTATAGAGACCAGGAAAGCAGCTTAAACTAGGGGTGCACTGAGCATATCCAGTGGTAGAAAGCAGAAGGGTTTGGGTTGACTTGGTGAGGACATGCCAAAGAAATGTGGCCTCCCTCTTGCCAAATCTCATAATTTTTCAGCAGAATCTGGATGCATGTGTGAACTTTTCTAATGTAATAAAAACTATGAAAGCCAAGGCTGCATTGTGCCACTCTGGGTTTTTTCCATTTGTAACTGCTGACCCTTTGCTTCAAGTTCAAAAACAGGCTCCCCCATCTGTCAGCCACAATTCTTATCTTCAGACCTAATTCTTTGTTACTTATTGTATGACATTGACTCTTGTTCTTCATATTCTCATCTGCAAAATAAGTCAGCGAGAGAAAAGTGACATTTCTTAATCATAGGTACTTATGCTTGAGTAAATCTCTTTCACACATACACACACACACACACACACACACACACACACACAAGCATAAAACCTTATTTACATGTTTCATGATTCCTAGTAATGCTATAAGCCCTAAATCCTACTCTGCCCTAGTAGTCTATGACCTTGGAGCTAAGAATCTGGGCTAAATGAGGCCAGAGTTACCTTACATCTAACAATATATAACTTTCTAAAAAGGTATAGGAGGTCTTTCTCTTTTTGGAGATTCTTTGTATCTCAATCTCCAGCACTAGAACTCACTGCTCTAATATCAGAACTGACAGCAATATGCATGGAGTGTCAAGAATACAGTTTTCCCATCCATTCAGAGAGGCCCACAGCTGCATTTTCCCATAGAAATGATGGTAATATTGTCAGGGTCAAGAGCTAAGCACACATCAAATAGATGAAGACAGGTCTTTCCCAGGTGGACTTTCTTTCCCACTTTGATATCACATGCTGTTAATATTTTCATCAGTAGCACCTTTTACTGCCTGGCTTTAATAAAGAGGATTCCCACCCATTTATCAAGATTCTGAATATATAAAAGGAAAATGTTCTGGGAACCTCTTGATGTGGTGGGAATGAAAGTTTGTGTTAGACAAATATTCAGCTGAAATAAAATGTATCTGAAGGGACAACCCTAATATGAAAACTTTATATGTACCAAAGAAGTCTTAATTTGAAAGAAACAAAAAGTGCAGTATTAAATCATGTCAGGAAACATGTCCAAGGCCACAGAATGAGTAATATAACCAAAATCTTAAAGCTAGACAGAGAAAACTAAATAACATTCTAACTGTGTTTTAAACATATATATCCAATGAAACTATCAAATTTGGATCCCACATAAATCAGGATTTCCGTTGCAAACCTAAACCTAAAAGGAAATGAGTAGACCCTCAAATCTAGACAGTCGAGCAGTGAGATGACTTCATGAACACTCGATACAGCTCAGGCAGAAGAGGACATATGGGACCTTACTGATGTCTTAACTGTCAACCCTTACTTTTTTCTGCTTTGCAAACATAGCCAAAAGCATCCCCCCCAAAGTCATAATGCTCATGGAATTGTAACTGTTTCAGGCCCTGTTCTTGACCTATATTATGTCATGTAGTCATTATTAAGATAATAAGCACAAGGGCCTGAGTTCCATCCCTGGTTCTGCCAAAAAAGTAAAAAATAAGAAAGTAAATAGATAATATGAGGTGAGAATCACTGCCTGCAATTAACTAATCTCTAAGGTAAACAAAGCTCAGAGAAGTGAAGTGATGTCACACCCTGTCACACAATGATCAAGAGAAATGGGAAGGAGCATGGGGCCCAAGGCCCTCTAGCTTCACTTCCTACTCTGTTTCTGATTCTCCTAAGCTCAGTAGGAAGTATCCTTTAAGCACTGAAGTAGAAATACGTGTTGGGGTCCAGAGAAGGGGAGAAGAACATAATTCTGGGGACAGTTCCAATTTGTGCTTACAGAATGCCCATGCTCTTAGATCTCTGTAGATTAAAGGTTTTTTTTTTTTTTTTT
>PVKA01025799.1:0-32547 GCA_004027165.1 Ctenomys sociabilis
GCACTAATGGTGGTTGGACAGGATATTATGTCGGCTTTTAGTGCTATGGTCATCCACTAGGTAAATAATTATTGAATCTTTGATATAATTCAGCTATAAAAAAACCTGTAAATATAATTTCATGTATGCACCTTGTACAGTACCAAAACGTTATGAAAACAGTTTGCAATGTATTAATTCATCGACTCTGTATGGTTAAAGTGTCTTGAAACTGTCTGATTGACATTTGTATTTTAAGAAAATAAAAATAAATGGAAAAAAAAAGATAAAAAAAAAAAAAGAAAGAAAAAGTATTCACCATCTCTGGATCTCTGGTCATTAGAAAAATACTGAGATTTCATCTTACTCTATAAAGAATACCTATCATCAAGAAATTAAGTAATAATAAATTCTGGAGAGCCTTTGGGAAAAAAAGGAATCCTTTCTAAGGTGTTGGTAGGAAGGTAAACTAGAACAAACACTGTGGAGATCAGTATACAGATTTCTCAAAAAAGTAAAACCAGAAATACCTTTTCATACAGGAATTCCCCTTGTAGGTATCTTCCCAAAAGAATTAAAGACAGCATAGTACAGTGATTCACGCATATCCATGTTTATAGCAGCACAAATCATAAGTAAATCTTGGAAGTAGCCTGCATGTCCACCAGCAGATGAATGAGTAAAGAAAATGCAGCATTTACACACAATGGAGTACCACTGTGCCATAGAGAAGGATAAACTTGAATCATTTGTAAGAAAACAGATGAAGCTTGAGACCCTACTGTTAGGTGAAATAAATCAGACACATCAGCTTAAATGGTCTCTTTTATATGAGAAACCCGAAGTGCAAACAAAAAACAAACTAAGAGATAGATAATAGAAGATAGAAAATGCACAGATCGATCTTTTGCAAATGAGAAGAGGACTGAGAGAGGAAGAGGGAAAGGGGATGAAAAGAGAATGAAGATGCATTATGCACATGGACCAGCTCCCACAGGATGCTATTACTATGTGCTGCAAACATGCACTGATAAAAAAAAAATTGTAAAGTAAGTGGTTTAATTTAGATGCTGAGTTTTAATTTTTATGGAATGATGTCATGCAAGATAGCACAATAAGCATGTTTAGAGAAAACACAAACTAGAAAAAAAGTAATATGGACAGGGGTATGGTGGCAAATGCCTTTAATCCCAGTGTTCTGGGAGCTTGAGGAAAGAGGTCTATACATTCAGGTTCAGCCTGGACAATTTAGCAAGCCCTGTCTCAAAAATTTAGTCCGGCCGGGCGTGGTGGCGCATGCCTGTAATCCCAGCACTCGGGAGGCTGAGGCAGGAGAATTGTTGTGAGTTCAAGACCAGCCTGAGCTACAAAGTGAGCTTAAGGCCAGCCTGAACTGCATAGTGAGACCCTGTCTCAAAAAGAAAAAAAAAAAAAAAAAAAAAATTTAGTCCAGCATGGTGGCACATGCCTGAAATCTCAGCACTTGGGAGGCTGAGGCAAGAGTTCAAGGCCAACCCAGGTTACATACTGAGGTCAAGGCCAGCCTTGGCTACATAATGAGATCCTGTCTCAAAAAACCAAACAAAGTTTTTTAATTAAACTTTAAAACTTTTAAAAGGGCTAGGAATGTAGCTCAGAAAGAAAGTCTTAGGTTCAATGTTCAGGATCCCACATACAAAAAACAATATAGCTTTGTAAACTCGTGATTCAAATCTATTTCTTCTCAATTAGCTGTGTGATTTTCAACAAAATAATTTTTGTGATTAATTTAAAAAAAGAAAATATGAATGTTAACTGTGCTCACCTGTGAAGAGTTGGATGAGATTTACTTGAAACAATGGAGTATATTAGGAATTGTGCTTGGTTGCAGACAACAGGATTCCTGACTAAAAAGTTCCTAAAGACCATCTTAGTCACTTTCTTATTGCTGGGACAAAATATTCTCCTTTATTCATTAAAGGAGAAAAGATTTGTTTTGGCTCACAGTTTGCAGAGGTTCAGTTTATAGTCAACTGGCTCCAAGGCAGGGTCGTAGGGCAGAGGGGCAGGGCAGGCAGGAAGAAGCAAAGGATCAAGGGAGAAAGAGGGAGATAGACTCTTCCAGGCCATACCCACAATGACCTGTCCCTTCCCATCAGGCTTTAGTTCCCAACTTTTCACCCAGCTATAAGCCCATCAGTGGACTGATCCAGTGATAAGTGTCAAACCCCCATGATCCAGTCACTTCAGAAGTCTCACCTACAATACACAGGCTTTGAGGAATGTCCAGATATAAATCGTAACATCTAGATATAAAGTATAGCACCAAGAAACATTTTCTCCCTCACCAAGGAGCTCAAAGTCACTAGCCTTGCTTAAGGGACTCCAAGATTTCAAAGCTGAGGTATTTGTAGCTCCTAAATTTGTCTTTCATGATGCCAATATAACTGTTGCAGCCTTAGCCATGATGCCTTCATTCCTAACAGGGGAAAGGAAGGAGGGGTGGTGCCCAAGTTAAGAAAAGAATAAGGGAGCCAGGTGTGGTGGCGCTTTCCTGTAATCCCAGCACTCAGGAGGCTGAGGCAGGAGGATTGTCCCAAGTTTGAGACCAGCCTGGGATATCAAGGGAGCTCAAGGCCAAGCTGAACTGCATAGTGCGAACTTGTCTCAAAAAAGAGAAAAGAAAACAATAAGGGAAAAAGTTATATTTATGTATATATACAGAATATTTGGTAATTGTACTGCTGATTTCTGCTGATCTAGTGAAAGGAGCAGTTAAAGTTGAAAATCTTTTTCTTCTCCTTTTTAATGTCTTATAACTTCTTCTTCTTTTTCTTTTTTTTGCGGAACCGGGTATTGAACTCAGGCCCTTGGGCTCACCAGGCAAGTGTTTATTGTACTGAACTATCTCCTTGACCCCCTCCTTTTTTAACCAGTTTTGCACATTAAATCTGGTAATCTGAACAACTAATTTGAAAATGCAATTATGTAATATAATAACCATTATTGAATTCCTCTTATTTTGTTTAGTGAAATTCTGTATCGTTTCTAAGGTTTTTTTTTTTTTTACTATTTTTTATGCTTATTAAAAAATATAAATAAAACTTTCCAGAAGGTTTAAGTCAGGACTGAGCACCATAATGAACAAGACCTGCGCACCAGTGGATTAACACAAAAGGAAGTTTCGTTTATTTCTCACTCTTCCAAGGTCATGGACAGTGAGTGATGGAGGTTAAGGGGAGCAAACGAGATGTGTCTCTTCTCAGCATATCCTGCAGGAGTCGATTTAGAGCTGAGGCTTCCAGAGTCCCACGAGGCATGAACAGCTCCAACCGGCAGGAGGAGGTAGAATGGGAGTGTGGGGAATTGTGTCAAACAGTTATGGATCTGGTCTAGAATTAATCATATTCTTGTCCACATTTTATTGGCAGGTCATAGTGGATGCAATGGAAACCAGAAAATATAGTCCCTGAATAGGCAGTTCTTCCCCACAGCATCTTACACTAAGGAAGGGGAGTGAGACTGTCAAGGATACTGCTAGCTACAGCTGCCACATGAGAAACCCACAGCAACTTCTGCATAGACTGTACTGTCTAGAACGTGACGCTTAAGCACCCCTGGCTGCAATAAAGGCAGGGAATGTAATTTTATGCTGGTATCATTGCAGTCCTGGTAGGCTGGGTTTCTCCTAGCAAGGGGGAAGAGAAGCTATGGTGTGATACACTACAATGACTGCCACATATGGGAAAAGTGCTTAGCTCAGTGCCTGGCTCATAAAAAATAATCATTAACTGCTAGCTACTGTCACTGCCAAATCTTTCTTGGCTATCTCTTCCATGCTGAGCTACTAACTTGGAATTCTGGTTTGTTGAAAACCTAAGTTGAAATCCTGGCTTGGTCCCTTGCTTGCTTCTCTGGATTTGAAATTGAAAACCAGGAAAGATTGAAGCCACTTCACATACGTGGTGTGTGAATTCATTGCCATAATAAACCTGACTGAACCAGTGGTAGCATTTTGCACATGCTATATTGTATGCACACTATTAAATCTGGGTCTCCTGTGGAAGCAGCCCAAATGCCCATTGTACTCATTTCCTACAACTGCCATAACAAAACTCTCCACACCGGGTGGCTGAAAACAGAGACTTCCTCTCTCACGTTTTGGGAGGCTCAAGGTCTGAAATCAGGGCATAGCATGGCTGTGCTCCAACTCGAGATTCACGGGAGAGCTTGTCCTGCCTGTGGGCAATGGGCGCAGGAGCTGTTGGTGGCCTTCAACTGCAGCTCCCTATCTCTGTCTTCATCATCACATCACCTTTTGCCTGTGTGTTTTTTCAATATCCAAACTATAATGCCACTTTACTAAGGCGCTATTGTGCTTTGAGTAATAAAGCAGGCAGCCATTTTGCATATGTTTCTGAATGCTCTTTACAGGCAGATAAGAAAGACAAGAGACCAAACCCCACCTTGAACTTCCCAAAGCACAGACTACTGAATCAGAATTGCGAGCCTTGTTTTGAGTTATTTAATGGTGTGGGTTGTGGAAAACACAAATGGACAAGCTCGATATTGATCCCCAGCACAACTGCAGTGTGAATTAGCAAACAGTTGATCTATAGGGGTTAACATCAGTAGCGATTAAGTTCCTACCAGTTTCATATGTACTAATGGAGTTCATGTCTACCAAGAAATTGGAGGAGACTGGATTGAAACACTAGTTCTTCCTCTGTCTTGGTACCTGGCCTCCACCAGGTAACTTTGCTCTGTTATTCTGAGAAGCCTACAAAACTTTCTCAAAGTGTTCTTAAATTCTAGGGTCCCAAAATACATGTCTGAAATCACATCATCTAATTTTCTCTCTTCTCTGTGGGAGAAGGGGTGAACAATGTTTATTGACCATTTATTGCTTTCTACTTTTTTTCTTGTAATAAAATCAATGAAAAATAATAATCACCACTTTAAGCACTAAAAAATAACCATATAGTGGCATTGAATACATTCATGATGCCATGTAACCATCATCACTATATTCGAAACTTTTTCCTCATCTCTAACAAAAACTCTGTGCCCACTAAACAATGACTCCATCCAGATGTGGTGCATATCTGTAGCCCCAGCACTTCATGGGCTGAGGCAAGAGGATCACCATGAGTTTGAGGGCAGCCTGAACTACATAGCAAAATATTGTCTTCAGAAGAAAAATTATTCTAGCTACCACTCCCTTTAGCCTCTAATAATCTCTCTTCCACTTTCTGCCTCAATGAACATGCCTATTCTAGGTTATTCTAAGTGCCTCATATAAGAGTCGTATTTTTCTTCTTTGTCTAGTTTAGTTTGCTAAGCATGTTTACCTGTTTTCTCCATTCATGTGTATCTAAATTTTATTCATTTTTATGTCTGAATCATATCCCCATTGCATGAATATACCACATTTTATTTATTCATTTATCTATCAGATAACCACTGGGTTGTGTCTATCTTTGTGGCTAGAATGAGGAATGAGTAATGCTGCTGTGAATATTGGTGCACAAGTATCTGTTTGAGTCCCTGTTTTTAATTCTTTTGGAAAAAATATTCACATCTCGAGTGGAATTACTGGGTTACATCAATCTACTTTTACCTTCTACAAAACTGCTGGGCGAATGTTTTCCTCAGGCTGCACCATCTTATATTCCCACCAGCAACACGCAGGAGTTTTAGTTTCTGCACATCTCTGCCAACACTTATTTTCCTTTTGTTCTTTTTATAGTCATCCTCATAGTTGCAAGATGGCATCTTATTGTGGCCTGGGAAAAAACATTTCTGGATTGAGTAATTAGGAAACTGCTGCAGATTTTGTGCATCTTTGTTTCAATGGGTGTTTAACATCGTGTTGGACAAGAGGGAAATTTACAATTCAATGATGGCAAATACAGGCGATTGGTCAAATACAGGCAATTGGTCAATTACAGAACTTTAATCAGGGGTGAGATCAAAAGTGGTATATCCCAAGTTGTTGTTAACCTAATTAACACTTTTGTTAATTATTTTTATCAACAATATGGATAAAAACATAAAAGGCACATGTATCAAACTCATAAAGCTAAAATCCTAGAGAAACAATTGTCAAAAGTAATAAGATTCTCATTAAACTGGACAGCAAGTTAAAAGAAATTGATAACATTCATCAAAGAGATATGGAAAATTCTAATTTGTCTCCCAACACATCATGTCTACTCAGAACCTCAGCACATGACTTCGTTTGAAGATAGTTTTTGCAGACACCATTTGTTAACACAGGGTCTTATATTTTGGGAAGAGGGCAGGTCTAATCTGGCTGGTGTCCTTATAAGAAAAAAGTACTGGCCCATGCCTGTAATCTAAGCACTCACTCAAGAGGCTAAGGCAAGCAGATCACTGAGATTTCAAGGCCAGCCTGAGCTACATAGTGAGTTCAGAGCTGGCATGGACTACATAGAGAGACCCTGCCTCAGAAGAAAGGGAAGGGTAAGGTTGGGTAGGGAGGGAAGGAAGGGAAGGGAAGGAGACACAGAAACATGCATGCAGAGGGATGGTGGTGTGTGCAGACAGTAGGCACAGCTGGAGGGCTGCACTGCAGTCCCAGGGCAGCCCAGGGCTGCTGGACATGCTAGTTGCCAGGGATAGGCAGGGAAGAATCTCCTCTAGGGCCTGCAGCCCTCCCCACACCTTGACAGCAACCGAATAAATTTCTGGTGCTTTAACCTAAAAGAACAAAAAGAGGAAACATGCCCATGTTCCTCATGTGCACCTCTTTCTATGTCCTTCTCCTGAACTGTATTCATTTCGCTACTTTCCACGTGTTTCATTCCACAAAAAGTTTCTCTGGGTCTCTCTTCTTCCCTCCACCTTTTAAGAAGTATTACTTCTTGAGGTGACCCTTTCCTGATCCCCATCAATCCCCAAGTCAGCAGGCTGTTCTTTCTGATTCCAGCTGCCCCAGGGTTAAATACAAATGTCTGTTATATTAACTGAGATGAAGAAGATGAAAATAGAACTGAAAGAAAGTTTGCCTAATTTGTAAAATAAAATGAGTTTCGATCTCAGTGGCTTATATATTATTCTTGTGAAGACTGAGTTTACATCGATCATCTTTTCCTGGCAGTCAAGTGTAGAATATGGCGAAGTTATAAATGTAATTGTGTAGACATAAAAAATTGCATCTCGATACCCATCATTGGGACACTTTTCTCAAAATGCTGTCTCAATGTCCTTCAGCACAATAACGATATCAATTGAGAATGTAACAGAAGCAACTTAAATGTTACGCTTCGTTTGCTGCCACTGAGCCTAATGTGCCTCCGAGCAAGGCTATTGCTCGTGACATAAGGTTCTGTCAGGGAGGCTGGAAACACTTCAAGACCATTAAAATAAAATGCCAGCCATTTCTGCTGTTCAAATATTCTTCAACTTCTAATTTAAGGCACCAACACCTAAGAATGTAATTGTGTTATTCTCGCTGATAGCTGGAATCTATCTAAGCCAAATGCCTGGGAATTATGGTCTATTGGGGCTACAGGAGTCCAGAAGACAAATGAGGTGGATAAAGCGTGTTATTTCATAATGGCACATTCAACATTTGCGCTCCGCCACCGTTTATGTGTTCAAATGTATTCAAAGACTAAAGTGCCTGAAGTGTCCTTCCTCGGTGGCATTGAAGACGTGGTTGGGGAAAGACAGAAACCCCCTCCGGATCTAGAGTTAGAAATCTGAGGGAGACAAAGACTCACACACCTGTTCTCAAAATTATTTTCCACACTCAATTTTCTCCAGCTTTGATTGTGCATTTCGGAATCAGGAGCAGCTTTCTGGCAGCTCACGGTTCTCCCCCGATGAGCAAGCAGACCACAATAAGGAAAAGGCCCGCTGGATCAGGAAAGGGCACTTTTAAAAGCAAATGCTGTGAAAGGTGATGCTGCCCCATTACATGGGGAAATGATTTCTGTTTAATGCCTGCCTTGAGAGGGGTACACTTTAGGTTCAGGGACCCCATTGGCACATCAGGGCTTTGACTGGGACACAGTGCCAATTCAAACTGTCACATAGTACAAGGAGGGGAAAAAAGTCCAAATCAGTTTCTATTCTTTAATAGAAAGCAATACTGTACTTTAAATTAGCAAGGCGCTGCTGAACCACTATTTAAAATGCGTTTGCACTGACATCCCAAGAAAGGAGTTTTTTTCTTGTTTAATTGCACTGTCAGTGTGGAACGCTTTCACTTAAAACCATTCTGAGGTAGACCTTTTAATAGAAAGTGACAATTTAAATTGCCATGATAGCAGCGTAAATGGTGCTTAAAGTCATTACTAAACTCATGTCACAGTTGGCTCCAGACCAGTTTGTTAAAGCTGAAGAAAAGGTGTTGGGGGAAGGGAGGAAAGTAACTAGATGGTGAATCATTAATTCCTTTTCTATTCATTGTATTAACATTAGCTGTGATCAAGTCATATGGCTCCCAATGAATGTAATGTACATTGCTTTTGAGTTCCACATGATTCCAATCTAATGTTGCCCTGATTAGTACCTATTACTGAGGAACTGCTCCAGTCACAGGCACTTATTTCTCTGGAGTTACTTTGTTTTCTTGTCTTCATTGCCAGAATCAAAGAGAAGAACTTTGGTTTCCATATGCTGGTTTGTGTTCCAAACACAAAGGTTAAGGGCCGGGGAGATGGCTCAGTGGAAAAATCGCTTCCCTGGCAAGCGCAAGGGCCTGAGTTCAATCCCCGGTTCCGCCAAAGAGATAAATAAATAAATACCAAACATGAGGGTTAGATTTATCCGGTGCATGAACTCACTCTTTCAGAAGTTGGCTAGCTTCTCCTACCAGCTCTCAGAAGTGACTTGCCAGCTTTCAAGGAGTGCTATCCATGGAACCAAATGCACCCTGTGAGCGCCTAAATGCCACCATCGATCCAACCTGATTGGTTTATCTGCAGCGACTCATTTCCCAGACCAGTATGACAGCATCTGGGGGCCTAGTGGGTGGGGACTCCATAGGATCTTGGACAGTGCTGGGGCTATGGGCCTGGAAAGGAGCCCACAGTGGCTCAAGGTTGAGTTGGAACACTGGAGATACTGGTGAGGTGGTAGCAGTGATTGGGAGGGATGCATGTAGAATGAGGACATCTGTGAGTTGGGTCCAGTGACTTTTAGTCTCCCACTCATTTGTTTCAGTTCTGAAGCCTTCTGTCCTAAAAAATAAATCAATCATGACTTTTCAGGAATGCTAGACAAACTGGCTGTTTACAGGATTGCCACTTAAAAATACACTGCATACTCTTTTATTATGTAATAGTTACCTCCAAAAGCCAACAACTGTAACTTAGCTCACTGTAGGGAAACATATTTCACAGTTTAATCGTAAAACATTATAATTAGGACAGACTATCTTAACAGTTTCCTGAGGTCATACAATTTAAGGGCTCTGAGAATGACTCTCCAACCTTCAGATTTTCCCTAAATCAGACATTGTATTTTCTAAAATTGCCATCATTCCAAACCAGAGGCAACTGTGAGGACAGTCTGGGATGTGACATTATTTTTTGTATTTTTTATTTTTTGTGGTACTGGAGATTAAACTCAGGACCATATGCTTGCCAGGCAAGTGCTTATTCTACTGAGCTATCTCCCCTAGCCTACAGCATCACATTAGAGTCTTCATTTGGGGATATGGGGAAGGATCACAGAGACATTAAGAAACCTATATACATATTTGGGTGCAGATGTATATTACTAAGAAGAGAGAACTGACTTTTTCCATCTAGTTTACAAAGGAGTTTAGAAACCCCCAAATAATTAAGAATTACTAATCCACTCTTATTTTATTTTCCTGAAAACTAGATGACAGCAGCCCCCAAAGTGGTCAGCTTACCAAAGTCAGGCTGATAGCTACCAGTCAATCTACAAACTCTTAGTGTCTCAATTCCCAATCCAAAACTGGCATTTTAATTTTCTTTTTGTTTTTACGAAGCTTTTTCCTTTTTTTTTTTTTCAGAAGCATGAATTGAACTCAGGTCCTTGCACTTTCCAGGCAAGTGCTTATTCATTGAGCCCTCTCCCCAGACCCTGCTTTTTCCTTTTGCAAGGCAACAGATAATTTACTGTGCTTTTCTGGAGACCACTCTCCTAACAACCACTTTAGTACCTTAAAAAAAAAAGCCTAGCTTGTCATGGTGGTGCATGTCTATAATCCCAGCAGTGGAGAGGCTGAGGCAGGAGGATCACTGCAAGCTTGAGACTAGCCTGGACTACAAAGAGAACTCAAGGTCAGGCTGAGCTGCATAGCAGGACCCTATCTCAAAAGAAAAAAAGAAAAAAGAAACCTCTGAGAAGTAGAGCCCCTACCACACAATCCCTTTATTCATTCACATATTTTGCAAATATTTGTTGAGCTGTGTGCTTAGCAATGCTTTATACCTAATTCTAAATCATTTTGTCCAGTTTCAACAAAAGTGGAAATTGGATGGAATACTGCAAAAGACAGAGCTGGTAACCCCACATGGTAAGGTATACACCTTCTCTCAGCCTGGCGACCAAGGGGCAATGCAGGTGGCTCTTGTCAGATAGCAATTCTCAGAGCCAGGAAACAAGCAATAAGTGACTTTACTCTTAGTCTGTCTGCAAACACAGGATTGTTCAGAGTCCATTTTGGAGAGCTATCCCTTTAATGGATTGAAATATATGCCCTGAAATGAGACCATATATTCTTACAAAAATTTGCACATGAATTCACACCACAGCATTATTCATAATAACCAAAGTGTGAAACAAACCAAATATCTATTAATGGATGGGTGGATAAACAGAATGTGATATAGCCTCATAGTGGAATATTATTTGGCCATAAAAAGAAAGTACTGATGCATGCTACCATATGGATGAAACTTAACAGCCTTGTGCTATGCAAGAGACCCAGAAACAAAGGTCAAATAATGTATGATTCTACTGATGTGAACTATCCAGAATAGGAGAATTATGCAGACAGTAAATAGATTAGGGGTTGCTTAGGTCTAGGAAGGATGAGGGAGTAGCTAAGGAGGTGATAGCTAAAGGATTCTGGGTTTCTTTTCAAATCCGGCCTGGTGTTACAGCCCTGTAATCTCAGCTAGTCAGGAAGCTGAAACAGAAGGATCACAAGTTTGAGACCAGCATAGGCAACTCAATGAGATTCTATCTCCAAATGAAACATTCTTAAAGGGAGCAGGTAATGTAACTTAGTAGTAGAGTCCTTGTTTAACATGGGTGGAGCTGTGGGCTGCATTTCTACTGCCACAAAAAAGTATGGGGTCCTTTTTAATATGATTCAAATGTTCTAAAGTTGACTATTAAAAAAAATAAAAATAAAGTTGACTATTGTGAAGGTTTCACATGTCTGTGAATAATTATTGCATTGAATGAGTGAATTGTAGTTGTGAGAATTATAGCTCCATAGAGCTGTTATTTTGAAAATATATACCATGTGAGTCTTAACCCTAAGCTTTATCCCTGTTGAAAATTGTTTTCTTTGTTTTTCTTTTGGAGCCAAATTCTGAAACATTACCCTTCTTGAAGCACGAAAAACATACAGAAGGCCAATTCACAGCAGGCACTTAGTGATGTCTTCTGTTATCACGAGAAAGGCTAAAGAAAACCTACAGAAGATCACATAAGGAACTACCAAGGAAGGGAGAAAGGAGAAGAGCTAGGGGGTATGTATATAATAGATAGATAGATAGATAGATAGATAGATAGATAGATAGATAGATAGATAGATAGATAGATAGATCAATGTTCTGTGAGAAGACAAACTTGGCTGTTTGAACTCTGTCATCTATCACTTCAGCCACTTTAAGAAAGATAGCTCCCGAAACCGGACGGGGAAGGGTGTGTGTTATAAATAAGCTTACTTGCAGGGGATATAACTCTGTAGTACAAGGTCCTAGGATCCAGCCCCAGCACCACAAAAATGAATGGATGGATAGATAGATGGATGAGTGGATGGATGGATGGATGGATGGATGGATGGATGGATGGATGGATGAATAAATTGATTTTGAAAGCTTGTATTTTGAAAGGTTGAATCTTATTGGAGGAAAGCAAGTCCTGGCATCCTGCAAATGAGTAGGCAGCCTTGTGTTTAAGAGTGAAAGAAGAGAGATTTTGTGATGCCTTGAGCAGTGATTAGTGGAGAAAACAACCCAAAAGCCTTAAGGTGGAACAGGACGTGACCCTTTTGTTGTCTTCAGGGCATGTCAGATGAGTCCTATGCACTGTCAAGACCCCGCAAGGACTAAAAAAATGGGACAGTGTGGACACTAGGACCAAGGTGGGCCCAGAACTTCCAGGCTTTGGATCTAAATATCTTCAGTTTGGCTGCAGCTGTCTTTTGTATTGGTTCAGGGTTCTCAGAAGAAAAGTTCTCTCCACATAACTAGGCTCACCAGCTGCCCTGGGTAAGGTAGGCCTGGCCCAGATCTTCTCATGGATGACTCCTCCCGTCTTAGTTACTTTTCTTTCATTGCTGGGACAAAATACCCAACACCCAAAATGAAAGAAAGAAAAGTTATTTAACTCAGAGTCTTTGGAGGTTTCAGTCCATATTCCTGACTCCAAGGCAGACTGGCACATGGCAGAGGGCAACAGTTCATGATGGCGGAAAACAGCAAAACAACAAGAACAAAAGGGAAGAGTAACAGCAACAATGGCAACAGAGAGCAAGTCTATCTCCCTTATGTTGCATTCAGGTGGTCTGCCCCAGGAGGGGTGTACTACTCACACCCATAATCCCAGCAGCACTTTCACCCATAATCCCAGCACTGGATCACGAATTAATCACACACTCTAGAAGTCCACCCCATAACAACACAAGGCTTTGGGGCAGCAACTAGATATAAACCATAATACCTCCCCAGGTCACTGTCATCCTGCCCAGATGACCATCCTCCAACATCTGCACACCCCATGCCATCACTTCTGAACTCATGGCTCTACAGAGAAATGGGTGCTGTGATTGGTTTGTCAAGATGTCTCCAATACTACTGCTGTCTTTGGCCAGGTTGTTAAGTATCAGGTCTTTTCTTCCTGACTAGAATGATAACTCAGTGTGGTCATGGGCCTGGTTTCAGTCACCTTTGAGTCTAGTACATAGGAAGAGACCAGTAAAATACTTTGAACAAAGGTGCTTTTGTTCTCTCTCAAGTGTATAATGGGTGCTCAGCAAATATTCGGTAAAAGCCTGACTTTCAAATGTGTGATTTATAGTGAACTCCTCAGACCCCAGCCTACTCTGACAGACCTATTTCCTAATGCAGAGCATAAGGATTGAAATTCTAGGTAAGTTGGCCAAGGAACCAAAAAATCTATATTCCTCACAGTTCTCCAGAGAAACAGGGAAAAAGGAGGAAAGGAGAGCAAGGGAGAGATTGAGTCAAAGAATTGCCCCACACAATTGTGGGGGCTGGCAAATTTGAGATCGACAGGCCAGGCCAGCAGGCTGGAGACCCAAGGGAAGAGCTGATGCTACAGCTCCAGTCTGAAGGAAGTCTGTGGCAGGATGCCACAGGAAGTCTCCTTCAGGAGACCTCAGTCACTTTGTCCTCACAGCCTTTGACTGATCGACAGAGGCTCAGGTGGTAATGTGCTTTGTGTACTGAGAAGGTGGCACCTGAGGGAAAAAAAATGTCTTCAGAAAGTCAGAGAGGAAGCTGTGCAAATAAATATCCAGGAAAAAGGACTCCAGGAAGTGAGAAGCTAGTGCAAGGCCTTGAGGTAAAAGTGTGCCAGACACACTGCTAGAAGAGATCGCTACCCTGGGGTGCAGGCCACACGGGGCCTTGTAGGTTTCAATAAGGACTTAGGTGCTGCTCTGAACCAACAAGAGGGGAGGGTTTGAGCAAAGCCATGACATGAGCAGATGTATGTTTAGCAAGATTTTTGGCTGCTGTGTTGAGAAATGACTACAGGAGGGCAAGGGTAGAAGTCAAGCAACCAGTTGGTAATGCTGAGAGGCAATGGCAGCTTGGGCTAGCGTGGTGACACTGAGGGTCAAGAAGAAGGCTGAGGACGATGGTAGAATTCATTTTATGCTGTGAAGATGGAGCCAAGATTTGCTGACAGAGTAACACAGCTTATGAGGGAAATGTGGGAATCTCCTCTGACTGGGGTAATTTCGGTAGAAAGATGGGGAAAGAACACAATCGGGTGGGCTCACAGGAGGCTAGAAACAGCAACTGGAGACAACCAGCAGAAGCAACAGATGTAAGTATTTAATACAGGGGAGGTAAGCACCAGGGATACAGAGGAAAGGTCAGGGCTGCCGCAGCCTGTCCTTAAGCACGCCTGTGTAGGAGTGTTCCTAGGCCTTCATCCTAGTGACGCAGGAAGGAAGGTCAAGATCCACAGAAAGAGCCCAGATAGGGTGGGGAGTTTCAAAGTCTGAGGAGAACTTTCTTTTTATTTTTGTCTTTTAAGTGCATGGTTTTTTCACATCTGTTTACACAGTATGAGGCACAAACAGGTATAAAGTCCTGATCCTGGTCACCCATGAATACATGACCAAATTGAGTTCAAGTTATTCAGTGAACAAAAGTCCAGCTGCAATTAATGCTTAATTTTTTCCTTCCTTTTAATTACTTTTGGCCCATTTTGCATGCTTGTACCTGCTAATCTGAGCAACTAATTTAAAGGCAACAATATGCAATATAACAACCATTGTTGAATTCCTATCATTCCGTTTAGTGAAATTCTGTATCATTTCTAATGTTTTGTTTGCTATTTTTATTTCCATTAATAAAATAAAATAAACCACAAATAATGAGGAATCAAAGAGAAAACTGTTCTTTAAAAGCTCCAGTGCTAAATTTTGCATGAATTTCTTTGCATGGAAGGCAAGCTCTTTATTCAGCGCTTAGAACGCAAGCTGTACAAAGCCAAGAAGTGGGCTGATCCAGAGGCTTAAATTCAGGATAGGCTCACCATTCATAGAAAGGAAGGGAAGGTACAGTCCAAAGGACCCAAGATGCTTGCAGCCATGCTGGGTTCCCAAAGCACATGAAGGGCACTCCAGCTGGGACCAGCCGGAGAGAGAGAAAAGACAATAAATGGCCATGCTACGCCCTCCTGTGTGGTCTGCCAGTGCCTCCAGCAAGCGCTGCAGCCACCCTGCCATCTGCTCCCTTCAAATAGAAGGTGGATCAGTTTCATCTGAGCAATTGGGAGAAATGCAAAGTTTCAGCCAGGGGTGGTGGTACAGGCCAGTAATGTCATCACTTCAGGAAGCAGAGGCAGAAAAAGGCTCACAGGCCGCAGCCCATTCTGTTTCAAAATTTTAATGAATTTAAAAATAAAAAGGTTGCGGCTGTAGCTCAGTGCAAAGGCCTGAGGACAACTTTCACCACACCCCCAGAGAGAGGAAGAGAAAGAAGGAATAAAGGAGAAGGAGAGAGCAGGGAAGGAAAGAAGGGAGGGAGAGAGGGAAAAGGAAGGAGAGGAGAGAGAGGAAAGGGGAGAGAGGGGGTAGAGAGAGAGAATTAGTTCTTAAGCCCAACCTAAAACCTGCTGCTCTGGTTTAGATGTACAGTATCTGCTTAAAATTCACTTTGAAACTGAGCCCTCCCTTATGGTAGTAGTAAGAGGCAGAGCCTGCAGAAGGTGATTAGGATTAGTGCATTATAGAGAGGGGAGGGCTAGTTTAGACGCATATACAGACAGACACACATACAGGCAAACACACACACACACACACACACACACACACACACACAGAGCCCACTTTCTGCCACCTGAAGATGCTGCCATGAGAAGACACCATCAATGGAACCCCCACTGGACACTGACCCTGTGGCATTTTGACCTTGGATTTCCCAACCTGTATTCCACAACTACGAAAATAAATTTCTCTTCTTTATAAATTGCCCAGCATCAGGTATTTGTATTTTGTTATAGCAGCACTACCAGGCTAAGACACTAAGTTAGAAATGTTGAGGGTAGACTCCAGCAAGTTGTGTGACACCAGGTCCTTGTGACAGCACCAGAGTTTGAGAACCACTGCCTGAAGCAGCCTGGTGAAGGCCACCTGATCTTATCCAGTACTGCCACCTATTGGGCAAGCTCTTTGCATGCTGCCATGTTATATAAGCATGCTTAAAAGAGAAAGGTGTTTCCTTTCTTTTTCTGAACAATTTTACCAAGAAAAAGAGGGAAGAACCCTTAAGACCCTGTGTGCTGTGCAAATATCAGTTTTACATTGTTTTAAGTAGTATACTTAGATTCACAATTTTTTCATAAAATATGCTGAGACTATTTTTCATGCATTAGTCTACTTTAAACATACAGCCACTATTTTTACTACAATAATCTATCATGGAAATTATGGGGTCTCAGTGCACTCTCAGTCGAGGTAAGTGGACAGAATATAAACAGACAAGGACAATATTGCCTGGTATTTGGGATTAATAATATCTCGGTTGCCAGTCGTAGTGGCACAAGCCTGTAATGCCAACACTGACAGGATAAGGCAGGAGGAGCAAAACTGGAGCCCAGCCTGGGTAATTTAGTAACTTCGTGACACCTTTTGTCAAAATAAAAAATACAAAAATGACTGGGGGTTGTTGCTCAGCGAAAAGGCCCTGTGTTCAATCCCCAGCATCACAAAGAATAAAAGCAATATGTCAGAAAAATCTTAAAGGTCTGTTACTGTATCACAAATTAGTCATTCCATGGTTTTATATGCTTCAATTATTTCCAGTTTTTGGTAGCTATACTTGGAATAATAAAGCAAAAGTGTATTTGTATGATAAACTTGAGAAGAAGAAATTTCTTCAGGATTATGATCGCTAAAGCAAAATTTCTGACCCAACATATACAATAATATCACAATGTTATTTTAACTATATTGCTTTAAAACTGAAAATAATTGAGATTTATCCAGTAACAATTGGTAAATTATGTAAGGGCATCACATATGTTATTCTATGGGCATCCAAAATGATGCTTGTACCATACTTCTCACAACACACCACCAGGGAATTCTGTCAAGATCCTTCACTTCCCAATACCTTTGAAACACCCTTCCTTGGTGAGGCCATTTTCCTTGGGAAACCAGAGAACTTGTTTTCCCTGCTTCCCTTGCACATGATCACAGCACGGCTAGGGTTCACCCACCAGGCAGTCTGAAGTCAGACTGATGGAAAAGCAAGCCATGGGAGCCAGCAGGCAGCACACGGCCTTTCAGCCCAACATTCTGGCAATCAAGCCTGGCAACACTCACAGCAATCAAGTCTCAGAGTGCCCATCTGGACTAGGAGGTTTTGTGCAGTTGCAGTAAAATGGTGGTTAGAGTTGGATATGTGGGGAGCTGGGCCAGCTGGAGGCTGACTGGTACTCTTTCTCTTCTCCTGTAGACTCAGAATCTCTCCACATGGTGTCCTCGTACAAATTACTTTGGGGTTTTTCACAAAATGGTAACTTCTGCTTATTTTAATTACTTATATGGAAGCTTGGAGCCCCAAAAGTATCTCAAAACAGTGGGTAATACCTTGTATGACCTAGTCTCAGAAGTCACATGTTACTGCTTCTACCATACTAACAAGACTTTGGGAGAGGGGACTGCGCATGGTGGAAACAGCTGTCATCCCAGCACTCAGGAGAGACCAGAGGATCCTTGGGAGTTGAAGACCAGCATGGGCTACAAAGTGACTTAAGGCCAGCCTGAACTGCATAGTGAGACCCTGTCTCAAAAAGAAAAAAAAAAATCACCACTCTTTGGGGAATTTAAAACATGGGACACCACTACAAATCTACCAGAATGACTAAAAATAAAAAGATTCATAATGTTATGCTTTGGCAAGGATGTGAAGCAACTGAGAACCTTATATACTACTGATGGAAATATAACTTGGTGTGACCACTGTGGGAAAACTGTTTGACTGTATCCACCAAATCTAAACATATTCCTACTGTATGACCTAAATATCTCTTTCTATGTTTGTACACATGGGGAGTAAATGCATGTGTACACCAAAAGGCATAAACAAGAATGTTTAAAGGGCTTTAAATTTAGCATATCTAAAAACAGAGAGTTGGGGGAATCCAAATGTCTATCAGCAGGATGATGGATATACAAATTGCGATCTATCTATCCAACCAGAATGCTACACTGAAACATAAAAAGACAACTTCTATACACAACAACAAGGAGGAACCTCATATATATGGTATAATTTCATGAAAATAATGTCTAAAGTAGGAAAGCTAACCAATGATAGAAATCAGGGGAAATGGTCATTTCTAATGGGAGGACTGGCTGGATATCAATGGCAAAGAGGCACCAAGAAATTCAGGAAAGCTAGGGATACTCTACTGCATCTGGAATGGATCACACAAGGATATATAGTACATGTACAAAGGGTAATCAAGGTATATAATGCAGTTGTGACCTGTAAGGATTTGGTCCCATTCCTGCATGAGAGCTAGAAATAAAATTATTTTTCTGTTGAAAGTAGCTGGTAGGTTCTATCAGTTACAACCAAGAGCCTCCCATAAGAGAGATGGTGGTCTTCAGCCCTGGACCACCAGGACTCAAACTGCAGCCACCTATGTGGCCAGCTCCTCTACCATCTCCACTCAGGATGCACCCAGAAGAATTTTCCCAGAGGATAACAGTACACAATCAAGCACTATAATCATAAGATATAAAAAGCTTAGGAACAAAAAAGTATCAGTGAATAGCAGATTATACACAGCTGAATGATAAATTAGGAAGCTGCAAAGTTACTTTGAGAAATTTTCCCAGAACACAGCACAAAGAGATAAAGGGATGAGAAGAATGAAGAAAATTGCAAAGACACGAGTAGAAAAGACTCCGTAGTTACCAGATTCCTCTAAAAGGATTTCCAGAAGGAGATAATTGAAGCAGTCTTTGAAAAAATAACGGTCAAGAAATTCCCAGAACTGAACCAAAACACATGTTCTTAGATTGACAGAGGTCATTGAGAGCTATCCAGGATTTTTTTTAAACCCCCTATCTAGATAGCTTGGTAAAATTTCAGGACAAAAGAAAAAAAGCCTGAAGAGCTACCCTAAAGCAATCAGAACAAAAAGACCTGAAAAAACTGACAGTGAGATTGACGTAAGTTCTCCCATCAGCAAGATGGGTACAAAGGCATCGATAAATTAATAAAGTCAAGTGAGTGACATCCAGGGTCATTATTCCCTCTACTTTTTTGTACAATTTAAATTTTCCATAATAAAATGGTATTTTCATTTTTATGGATGCAAAAAAATAACAGAGTAAATATCTGTAAACAGGGAAAATATCTTTAAACTTTGAATCCTATATTTATTACTATCATCCTTTCAGGGCAAATTAAGAACATTTTCAGATCACAAGCACTCTGTTTCAATGAAACTTTGAAAAATGAAAAAATGAGGGACTGTTTCAGAGAATGTTCAGGGACATGATTTTTTTTAAATCATGGACCATAAATTAAGCAGAAACTCATCACAGCAAGTGGGCACTTAGCTCACAGAACTGCAGAGCTAGGATCTGACACAGACAGTAAAGTCTGGAATGTCAGCCCCAGCCAAGGAGGCAGGAACCACTGCACTTGGGCCACAGTGGGGAAACTGACGCCCAGAGCTCCTGCTGCGCCAGCTATGTTTGAAGGCTGCAAAGTCTCTCCCCGCCTGCGGGCAGTGCAGCTAGAAACACTTCCTGCCTGTGACCGCACGAGAAAAACAGAAATATTTGCACAGCAGCCACCAGGCACACATCTCATGGAAGCATCTGTTTCAGCACTGTCATAGTACCCTGAGTGGCTTTATTTTGTCTTCAGGACACTGGGACCAAATGATCAGGAAGCCATTTTCCAGGGAAAGTGAATGGAAGAGAAAAACAGTATCCACATAAGATGAGTACTCAACAAAAAGGACAGAATCGTGAAGGCCACAGTAAAGGCCAACATGTTAAAAGAAAAAAAAAAAAAAAAGGCAACAAACCTAGTATACACAAGGAGTCTTGTCAAACAATAGAGGAATAATAGAGCAATCTGGAAAGGATTTTAAAATAAGTACATTAAAAATCAACAAACAAATGTTTATGAGCCAAGCACAGATGAAACTCTTAGAAATCCTTTTAAAGCCACAGAGACCATTTTCAGATAGCATTATCAGTCAGGATTCATTCACCAAAAGAAACATGTCTCTAGGAATTTCCAACAGATGGAACTTTATGCGTGAGATTATTAGCCAGTTTATAGAGAAACCGAGAAGCCAAGAGGAGATAGTGAGACATTCCAGAAATTAAATATAACAAGAAGCTGCTGTCACCCTTGTGGCTGAAGGGACAGTGGAAGGAGGGTGAATCACCAGTACCCAGGATTTATAGCCTTGAGATAAGAACTAGAACCACAGCAGGAGCTGGGGCCTGGGAAACTGTCTGACAGGAAATGGAGGAACAGAGGCAACACTGTCATCCTCAGAGACACTTCCCAAAATGAGACAGAGGAAAAGGTACATGTACTATATTTTAGTTCCCCACCACCAAGCCTTTCCCAAAATCCTTTACTAGCCAGACCTATGCAGAAGGGATCATGACGTGGAGGTCCTTGCATTATAGCACAGGGGAAAATAGTGAGGCAAACAAGAAAATGTCCAACATATTGAGGTAAAAAATAAATTCATAATTTAGGAGACTGAGCTATAATGAACACTCCAGAGAGGGAAGTAAGAAAGAATTAGAGGTTAGCAATATTTAAAGTGGTAATCTGAGAATATTCCAGAATTGAACAAAGATATCACCCGGGCATTGAAAATGCTATATCTAGAAACAGTGGGTTGTATTATTCAGACCAACTATCCCACTTAAAGTAGTTACATATGAGATATAAAAAGTTTAAACCTGACAGGATGGTGATCATGAGTTCAAGGGGATTGCTATGAGTTTGAGGCCATCCTGGGCTATGCAGTAAGTTCAAGGACAACCTACATCAGTAAGACCCTCTCTTTAAAAAAAAAAATGTTTAAATCTTAAAAGCATTAAAAATCTAAACAAGGGCCAAGGAGATAGCTCAGTAGAATAAGCACTTGCCTGGCAAGAGCAAGGGCCTGAGTTCAATCCCTGGTTCCTCCAAAAAAAAAAAAAAAAAAATCTAAACAAGACATAAGTGAACATCAGGCCAAAATTCAAGTGAAAACAGGAGCCTATAGAAAGAACCAGGGTTTCAAGACACAAAACCACTTTACCTGAAGTCAATTGGCTAATAAGGAACACTTGTGCCTCAGTAGTTAGTAGCTTATTTTTTGGTACTGGGAATCAAACTCAGGACCTCGCACTTGCCAGGTAGGCATTGTGACACTGATCTACATCCCCAGCCCAGTGGTAAGTAGCTTAATGGAGGAAATTTGGCCATAGAATATGCCAGGGCTTCCCTAAGGCCAAACACCAAGAGACCTTCCCCATGTTAAGGTGGGTCGCACTGCCTTGGTGATGTTCAGAGCAGAGAAAGAAAAAAGAGGAGAGAAAAATCCAATATTGTGAGCATGAAGCCAACCTCTGTAGGAATTGGCAGCTCAGGTTCTCATTGTCTGGGTAGTGCAGATTTAGAGTAATCCCAGGTTAGAAATCACCCAAGAACAAACAGCAAACACAAAGCATGCTTGGAGGAAATCAACTTCCTCCTTGGAATAATGTTTCAAGTAATGACCAGTATAAAGTACAAAATGAACACACAGAGAAGAGAACAAGGCATGATGAGGGCCAACTGAAACAACAGGTTGCAGAAATAGACTGGCAAAGATTGAGGCATATGAGGCTGAACATGGTAGCACCCCTGTAATCCCAGCACTTGGGGGGCTGAGGTAGGAGAATCCTTGGGAGTTTGAGACCAACCTGGGCTACAAAGTGAGCTCAAGTCCAGCTTGAACTGCATAGCAACACCCTGTCTCAAAACAAGATTAAAAAAAAAAAAAAAAGATTGAGACCTGCAAATTGAAAAAATGCTTAATTATTTAAAGAAATAACAGGCATAATTTCTTGAAAAAGAAAATCTAGGAACAGTAGCTCATGCCTATAATCCCAGCACTCTGGGAAGCTGATGAGGCAGGAGCATTCTGGGTAACAGAATTCTAAGCGAGACTGATTCAGACAAAGAAAAAAAGGAATCTGCAAAAAGTAAAATAAAAAGTGGTTCTTCTTAGTTTCTATCATTCTCCAATTATAGGAACCTTGGAGAAATGGTTGATTCTAGGACTGACACACCAAAAACACAAGATGAACATGAAGCACCTTGAAGTGACAGAAAGTAAAGGAATATCTGCAAAACAGTAATGACAGGAATATGTCAAAGGGACACAGGAGACAACCCATAGTTGCTTCCAGTGGCCAAAGCTGGGACAATTTGGGAAAAGGAAAAAATAAATAATATAGTGTCGAATTACGTGTTAAAGTAGAAAATAAGCTAGATGTGGTGACACATCTGTTATCTCAGCACTCTGGCAGGCTGAGGCAGGAGGATTACAAGTTTAAGTCCAGTCTGAGCAACCTGGTGAGGCTCTGTCAAAATAAAAAATGGATGATGATATAGAGTAGTAAGAAGACCTTCAGTTCAATCCACAGTAACACACACACACATGAATAGACACACAAAATATAAAATAAATATTCATGAATCCATATGGATCTACATAATAGAAAATAAATAAATAAGGGAGAAGAAACAAATCTCCCACACAGAAGAATCTCACATAATTTAGATAACGTAAGTGCCCCCACTCAAGGAGTTGGAGCTTAACGCCCCACCCCAGAAGTAGGGGTTAGCCATGTGCTCAAGGCTATCATTCTCAGCAATCAGTCACATTGATGGCATGCACCCCAGACACGATGTAACAGGAAGCATTTCACCTCTGTGGTCTTCTTCCCCAAAACATACAACCTAAATCTAACCATCAGAAAAATGCCCTGCTTTGAGGACTATTCCACAAAACTCATGACCAGTGCTTCTCAAAAACAGTCAAGATAACCAAAAAGAAATCTGAGAAACAGTTACAGTCCAGGGAAGGTGAGTAGATATGACAACTCAGATCATGTGAATCCTGGAGTGGACCCTGGAATGGAGAGAAGACACCAGGGAGCTATGAAACCTGAACGAGGGAGCCAGTTCCGTCAGTCCTATTGGTGTGGGTGCACTGCCTGTGAAAACATACTGCATTCATGCAAGATGTTAGCAGTGGGAGCCAGGGAGATGGCCCAGTGGAATAAGCACTTCCCTGGCAAGCGCGAGGGCATGAGTTCAATCCCCGGTTCCACCAAAAAAAAAGATGTTAGCAGTAGGCTGGGCTGAAGGCTGGATATGCAGAACTCTCTGGTCTGTCTTTGCAACTTTTCGGTAATTCTAAATCTGTTCTACAATGAAAAATTTATTTTATTAGATAGAAAGCTGACTGAAAGTATTTGGAAAAGAACAAAACAGAAATTGTAGAAACAAAAAATTCACGGTAAGCAAAATTGAAAATTCCATGAAGAGGTATAATGGTAGGTGACACAAAGATAAAGAGTGGGCCCACTGGAGGATAGTTCTGAAGACATTATCCAGAATTTAGCAGACAGACAAAAACGTAATACCAAAGAGAAGTTAACACAAGAAGTGAGATGAGAAGTGTAGCAGATGCTTAATTGGAATTCTAGAGGGGAAACAGTAAATTAGAGAAAGGCATATCTTTGAAGTGATATAGCTAGAATAAAAGATATGAATCCTTAAGTTTCAAAGGTCTAATGTATCCCAAGAACATTTTATTGAAGAAAAAGTAAATTCATATGTAACTTATATTTTTCTTTTTTTGAATTGACACATAAAATTGCACACATTTATATGGTACATGTGGCATTTTGATATATATAGTGCAATGTTCACATTGTGGTCAACATTTCTATGTCTTCAAACAGTTCTCATGTCTTTGTGGTAAAATTATTGAAAATCCTTTCTTCTAGCTTTTTGAAATATACAGCCCTTTATTGTCTGTCATCACCCTAGAGCACAATAGTTTCTTACGCCAAACTATAACTTGGTACCCAGTCATCAACCTTTCCCATCCTTTTCTCACCCCAACTCTCTCCAAGCCTGGTAGGTTGTATTGAAATCACAGAAAAAATCTTCAAAAATAAAAATGAGAAATCATTTGTGAAAGAAAGCTCTAGTGGCCTACAAAGATGAAAGGAGCTGATGGTGGACACTTCGTCACAAAAATAAAGGACACCAAAAGGGAGTGAAAGATCAAAGAGCTAAAATAAAATAACAACCAGCCACACAATCCATACTCAGTAAGAATGCCTCAAGAATACATGAGAAATAAAAGAGAAAAACCTAGGCAATAAAAGTGTGACCATAGGAGATACAGATAATGAAGTTATCAGGTTCCAATTTTAAAATAAGTATGATTAATATGTTCAAAGAAGTAAAAGATTTATGATTTTAGCAAAAAAATAGAAACTATGAAAAGAATCAAATGAGAATCTAGAATAAAAATAATACAAGGACTGAAAGTAATAACTTTATTGAAAGATTTAACAGCATACAATAAGACCTCTGTATTAGCACATTCTGAAGTCTCAGATTCATCCAACCACAGATTAAAAATATTTGTGCAAAAAAGTGTACTGAATATCCGTAAGCTTTGTCTTATTATTACTCCTGAAACAACACAATTTACCAACCACTTATACGTATCTTTTTTTTTTTTTAGGAATCGGAGATTGAACTCAGCAGGCCCTTGTGACTGTCAGGGAAGTGCTTATTCTATTGAGCCATCACCCCAGCCCTCATGTACCATTTTCATTGTAATAGGCATTATAAGTAATTTATAGATGGTTATAAGTATGTAGGAGGATGTACATAGGTTACACACAGTACTAGGCCATTTTATATAAAGCACTTGAGCACCCACAGATTTTAATATCTCTTAAGGAGTCCTGGAACCAATTCTCTATGGGTGCTGAGGGCCAACTATATTATACACAACTGAAGATATAATTGATAAACTGGACTATAGGTCAGAAGGAAAATAAAATCCATTACAAAGAACAGAAGAGAAAAGAGTGTAAGGGACATAAGTTATAATAAATAGATCTAACAAAAGTGTAATCACAGTCCCATGAGGTGAAAAGACCAACTAAGCCAGAAGCCATATTTGAGAATATAATAACTAGCAATTTTCTAAAACTAATGAAACTGGGTAAACTGAACTGCATACATTGCAGGGTAATAATCAGCTTCTTTTCTGGAGAGTTAACAACCTAAGACTGCAGATCAAAAATTGGAGAAATGAAAGGGCTTCAAGTTCAGTCAGCATTTTGGCCCTAGCTTTTCAAAGTCATTGAAGACTCAGGACATAGGAGAACCTGTACTGTAACGTCATGAAACTCAGTTGTGCCCCAAATTTTCTGATCAAGGAGATTATGGAGGCACAGAGGAAAAAGAGTGATGATCTATAGTGTGCCAGGGAAGAGTCACATGGAGAGAAAACTTTCTCTCAGGCTTTCACATAGAGCAACTGGTCAAGCAATGGCCATGACTCATCCACAAGGCTAACACTGACAAAGGATCTACAGAGTGAGGTACAGGGTTACAGAATAAACCCTGAGGGGACTTGACTGACCTCATCAGATACAAAAGTTGCATTTTTTTGTTATATAGGTCTTGCTTTATCTCAGTCTTAACCATCCAGCATAAAAGTATAAAAACAAGGTATATAAAATAAAACCATAATAATATGCTGAGCTGTAAATGGCTCTAATCAACAACTTCGGATAACCCTCTACTATTGTGGACTGCTAGACTATGTTGAATTGTTTCACTGAAATCAAGCACCTATAATAATTGAATACCAATAGAATACCCATCTCTGACAGGACTAAACAAAAAAAGAGGATACAAAGGAAGGACCATTCTGTGTCTGTATAAACAGTACAGTTAGGATAAATATGCAGTTCTTTCACGTAATTCTAGAAGAAAGATTTGCGCTAATAGTGTTTGGACAGGATACCCTGTCTGCTTCTTGTGCTATGGATAACCACTAGGAAGATAACAATGTAAAGAATATTAATTATTGAAACTTTACTATAATTCATCTTTAAAAAAAAGATAAGTAGGCCGGGCGTGGTGGCACATGCCTGTAATCCCAGCACTTGGGAGGCTGAGGCAGGAGGATTGTTGTGAGTTCAAGACCAGCCTGAGCTGCAAAGCGAGCTTAAGGCCAGCCTGAACTGCATAGTAAGACCCTGTCTCAAAAAGACCAAAAAAAAAAAAAAAATAGGTATACAGCTACATTCTCTTAATTCATTGATTAGAGGCATCTGCTCTAATAGTGTTTGTAAATAGAATATCGTGTCTGCACCTTGTACAACAAAAAAACAGTATGAAAACAATATGCAATGTATTAATTATTGAATCTGTTCTACTAATTTGATCTGAAACTGTCTCATTGCTATTTCTTCTTCAGTAAAATTATGAAAAATAAAAAATAAATAAAACTAATGAAACACATGAGCCATATGATCTAGAGTCATGACTAATCCAAAATAAAATAAACACAAATACATCCTACTAATTTGGTATGAAACTGTCTCATTGCTATTTGTTCTTCAATAAAATAAATGTAAAAAATAATTTAAAACATTTAAAAAACACAAATACAAAACCACACTCAGGCACATCACAGTTAAACTGCTGAAAACAAAAGACAGAGAAACAAATATTAAAAGATACACCAGAAAGGGGCTGGGGATTTAGCTCAGAGGTAGAACCCTTGCCTGGCAAGCTGGAAGCTATGAGTTAGGCCCTCAGCACCAAAGACAAAACACAAACTTCAACTAAAAGGTGTACCAGAAAAAAGCAATTGACTTCAAAAGAGCTATAAGACTGGCAGCTAATTTCCCAACAGAACAGTGGAATAAGCTAGGAGAAAATAAAGTAATATAGCAGAGTATAGAGAGAAATTAAGTGCCTAACCCAAATTTTATATTCAATAAAAATGTCCTTCAAAAATGAAGGTGAAATAAAAATATTTTCAAGCAAGACTCATGGAATTCATCACCAGAAGAATTTCCTTAAAAGAAATACTGCAATGAATGTGTCAATCAAGCAGATGAAAGTTTGTGTTTGCAGGAAGGAGGAGCAAGTGAAATTGTAACTTGTAGCCAGTTCTAAATTAATCCTGATGGTAGGATATAACAATAATGTCATGTGAGGTTTAACACACATGAGTACAAGGGTGGGTTGGCCAAGAGGAGGTATAGAAAGAATGTCTAGGGTCCCTGCATTGTCTGCATTGTAAGCCCATTAACATCAGACATTTTTTTCCTATTATCTGCCTTTTATTTTACTTTCTTTTACTATCGTTAATTTTATTGAGAAACAAATAGCAATGAGACAGTTTAACATCAGACTTTAATCAATCAAAGATCCATGGAATAACCTCCATTACAACTACAGCCGAATGATTTTGCAACTGGACGCCATCGCAAGAGAAACATGTGAACTTGTGAGTCAAAAGAAAACTGCCAGAATGCCTCCAGCCATATCTGCGATGGCTCCAGACACCGATGGAGGAAAATGTACATCCAAGCCAATGAAACAGAGTCCGGGAATTTCCATGCCTGTAGCTAGAGGAGCTTGACAGTGTTTCCCAGCACTGGCTGTGGAATTAATAGACTTGCTTCACTCAGTTTAGGATTAAAGGATGAAACGTTCCAGAAGAGTGAGTCACCCTCATATACTTCAGGCAACATGCTGGTGCCTTGGCTTTAGTGCAGCGATTACTGGAAGAATCTAGCAGATGGCTCCTTCAGGGGCCTCTTTAGTCCTACAGCAGTTCTGCCAGGTCTTTGATTTATCACTCCATTGCTGTCTTACACACCTTAGGGATAGCCCAGAAGCAATTCCATGTGTTGTCAGTAAGCATGAATGAATGCTGGATGGTACCTCTGGCCTCCTTCTGCACGAATCAGCCCATCTCTTTTGACCCAGCTTTCGGTATATATACTTCCAAAATTTTGTTCTTAAAATAATGTGATTTTCCCCTCCTTCCAACATGATATGTACTCACACTTCTCAAAGGCTCCTCAGTTTCTGCATCTAGCTCCAAGAAAAAGATCTTTTTGGACCATGTCTGTTCCTCTCCTAATTCTATAGCAATGCTGTAACCTACACACCAAGTTGTTCTGTCTTTATCTGTGTTGAGAGGAAAGAAGCCAAAGAGATGAATACTCTTTAAAATTTAAAAAAAAATACAACATGCAACTAAGTGGGAAGCATCTTTTCTCCATCACACAATCCTAACATCTCTTGCCTTGCTGGTGTGAGGTTCCCCAGCTTTAACACATGAGGGTCTATGACCTTCTTAGTCCTGACCGTTTAGACATCCAACAATCTTCCATTTCCTTTCACCCAAGGCCCCTGAGTTCCACCCCAGCCCCCAACCTATTTTGCACACATCAGAGGCAATTAGTCAAACCAACACCCTACACCAAACCTATGGCATCCATGCCACAGTTATTCATTGAAAACTCTAGAAGTTTCACTATGGAGATAGCAGCATAAGCACCTGCCTGGTAAGTGCAAGGTCCTGAGTTCAATCCCTGGTATGAAAAAAGAGAAAGAAAACTCTAGAAGGTTCACCATTACTAGTGAGGCCCTTGCCTTGGGCTTCACAGAAGAATTTGTGTGCTAGATAAGCCCAGTGGCTCTCTCTGAATTAATGAGTCTGGGCCGGGGAGATGGCTCAGTGGAATAAGTGCTTCCCTGAATTAATGAATCTGCTGAAACAAGTGGCTAGTCATCCCTCCAGAGGAAGAGGTTTTGTGATCTCAATTTCTCAAGAGTTCTCCCAGTGCTATCAGTACTGGGCAGCCAATGTTCTCAGAAGGGGAACACAACATCTCTGAGTAATTGGCACCAACACCCGAATCCAGTCCCTGCTTCGTGCACCACGCAGACACACAAAACTCCTCTCACAGGAGACCTGTGTAAAGATTTGCATCACCAGGGGAATGCAAACTAAAACAACAAGAAATCATTTTTCACCCACCAGGCTGGAAAATATGATATTCTGGCAAGGTTGAGAGCTAGCAAGCACTTTCATTACTGCAGGAAGTGTAAATTGGCACAAAAAATTGCCATTTTGGCAAGCATCTCTCTACCACTTAAAAATGTACATAATATATGACCCAGAACTTCCTCTCTGAGATGTCTGCCCTAGAGAAACATATTCTCACATAGATAGGTAGGCTGTGCTCACAGCAGCATTGTGTACAATGATAAAAATCTGGAAACATTCTAAAGACCATCAGCAAGAAAATGTGTTTTCATTTCACTGCTGAGAACAAACTCCATCCATAGGTATTATCAGAGATTTCAAAACTGGGGCCCAGGGAGATGGCTCGGTGGAATAAGCACTTCCCTGGCAAGCACAAGGGCCTGAGTTCAATCCGAAGTTCTGCAAAAAAAAAAAAAAAAAAAAAACTAGAGACCCTTCTGGGGCCAGGGAGATGGCTCAGTGGAACAAGCACATCCTTGGCAAGCGCAAGGGCCTGAGTTCAATCCCCAGTTCTACAAAAAAAAAAAAACCACAAAATGCTGGATGATATAGTCACATGGAGAAAAGCAAGAAGTGACAAAAGTGAATGATAAGGCATAAGAGTTTCATTTCCATAAAAATAAACACGGCTAGCCGGGTGTGGTGGCACAGGCCTGTAATCCCAGCACTCGGGAGGCTGAGGCAGGAGGATTGTTGTGAGTTCGAGACCAGCCTGAGCTACAAAGTGAGCTTAAGGCCAGCCTGAACTGCATAGTGAGACCCTGTCTCAAAAAGACAAAAATAAATAAATAAATAAACACGTCCATATTTGTATAGTTTCAGGTCTAGAAAGATTTGCTCCAAATTCATAATGGAAGGCAAGAAGTGGGAAGGAAAGGAGCCTAGATCAGGTTACTGTCACAGAGGACTCTATATAACACGCTTATTACATTAAGAGAATGTGTTCCAGTTACAGTCTTACAACTAAAAATTAATAATGAAAAATAATGTGAATTATTCTGCAAAATATATTTAACAGTGTAAAGAAAAGCTTTGCGAAACATCCTCTTCACAGGCCTACAGACTGAGGGGCCCCAGAATGCCCCAGGAGGCCTCCCCTGGAAATGCAAGGTCAAGCAGCTCAACAAGCAGGCACCGCAGGAAAGTTCTTACTCAGGCTTCTTAAGCCAAATCCAAACAGGAAACTTCTGGAGCTTTTGAAAAGCTGTCAGAATCAGTGAGCCAGCACTCGCGCCTGAACTAGATATCTACTGTTGCATGGGAAACTATTCTAAAGCTTTATAGCATGAAACAATCACATTATGTCCTCTGTTTCTTTTTTTAATAGTTTTATTTTAATTTTTATACTAGAGATATATTTTGAATTAATTTTATTGGTATATTTTTGACATACATAGTGATTGTATTCATCATAGGGAATTTGTAACTATACATATTGTATCTTATTTTTCTCTTCTTTCTTTTTTTCTACTTCCCTTCCCTTTCCTTCATTTTCCTCCCATCAGTTTCTGTAGCTGAGGAATCCGGGTCTCTGACACCCTGCTATCAAGGTGTTGACTGGGCCTTGTCTCATCTGAGGATTCTTTGAGGGAAGGCTCAGCTCCCAAGTTCTCTCATGCAGCTGCTGGCAGAATTCTGTTTCTCACAAGCTGATGGATGGCCAGCCCTGGTCCTGAAAGCCTCCTTTTCTCACAGGTTGAGGGCCAAAGGCTGCTCTCAGCTCCTTACCATGTGAACCTCTCTCCACAGGGTCATTGACAAGAAGCTAGGTACACCAGAGACAATTTATCTTTAGGTTACAGCCTTCTGTCACACTCTTTCATAACCTAATCATAGGAGGCACCCATTGTTTCTGTCATAGTCTGTCCATTAGAATCAAGTCACTAATACAATCCACATTTGAAGGGACACACATGTCCATTGGATCTGGTTCCCCATAGGAAGTGTGCACTGTATTTATGCTGTGTTAAAATGGGGCTTGTTGTTGGAGGAAGCCCTAGGAATGAAGGAAATATTAGTATCCAAAAGAGCCAGAGAAAAGAATTCCTGGCATTGCTAGAGAGAATGTTAGTGAATTCAGTAAATGGCACCTGTGACTATGAGCTGGTACCTAGACCCTTAAGAGCAGCACTTCTGACAAGGATGTAAGGAGCCAATCCAACATTCATATCAATAGGGAAAAAGAATACCACCTTTCTGTTATCATTCTGAGTGATCACTGTGATTTTCTTCTGTGAATCATGTTGGAGATTTGGACATGTACAGTGGCAAAAACTTATAACAACATAAAAAGTTTTCACATAATCTAGGATCTCTGTATTATGGGGAAAGCTGTCATTTAAAACTAAGGGCTGAGACTGCTCTGTCCACCAGATCCTGAATCGACCAAGAGTGCAGGCCTGTCATGTGAGTGAGACCGCCAGGGGCCGCCGGATCATCATCCCACCCAGAGCACAGGCCGGGCATGGAACCCTTCAGCAGAACTCCCTGCAAAGAGGCTAGAGGCAAGACTCACCCAGCTGATTCAAGAGCAGAACATTGCTAGTGTGACACAAAGGGTTCACCTGAAAGGCTGCAGCAGGAAGTGGAGCACAGCAGCCAGACCCAAACCACACCCACCTGGAGGAGTCTGAACTTTGTAGATCCCGACCTGGTGCTAAGGTAATCACTCTATCTAAGCTCTATACCAAAGGTCAAAAATCAGTGATGCACAAAATAACAAAGAGAATGAACAAAAAGCAGTCTCAGGCCCTGAGTCCACCCAGTACAAATGCAGAAGACAAGAGCATAGAGGAAATTGGAAATCACACACCTGAAATCTCTGAAATAATAGCATTGGAAGTAAAGAAACAACTGCAGAAAGGTATAGAAGAAATCAGATCAGAAATAATTTCTGAAGTAAAAAATGTAGTGATAACTATAATCAAAGAAGTACTAAGTGCTTCTACAGAATACACTGATAAAAAATAAAGCAGAATATAAAAATGATGGATCCCCTAAATAAGCAATATAGGAAAGAAATGGAATGTATGAAACAGATCCAAAGTGATATACAGGAAATTAAAACCTCAATCGCAAGCTGGCAAATCCATTTGAGTGAAAGTTAAAATAGACTTTCTGACCTTAAAGACACCATTGCAGCTAGTGAAAAAGTAAGCAGAGATCTCTTCAAAACAACCAAGATGCAAGAAAAAAATAATTTCAACACCTGCAAGACGATGCAAAGATGAACAATGTGAGACTAATAGGCACCAATGAGAAGGAAGGAGTCCATACAAATGATTGTTGCCTCATATTTGGGAAGTTTTCTGCTATGACTTCTGTCCATAAAAAGAATATGGGCAGAAGTCATAGCAGAAAACTTCCCAAATATGAGGCAACAATCTGACATTCAGGGAACTGAAGCATATAGATCTCCAAATAACATCAACCCAATTAAAACCACTCCCAGACATACAATAATCAAGATCCCAGAAGTTCAGCACAGGAAAAGTATATTAAAAA